>JAWQEG010002468.1:202500-213881 GCA_033782935.1 Petrolisthes cinctipes
ATGCCGTGAAGTAGCCTACATTAGTAAACACACAAAAATAAAGGGAAAGTATATTATGAGAAAATAACAACAAATATACCTTAAAAAAAAAAAAAAAAAAAAAAAAAAAACACACACATAATATACTATCTTATTTCCTTAGACTCTTATTTTATTTTCCTTCCTCATCCGTCTACTCTCTCTCTCTCTCTCTCTCTCTCTCTCTCTCTCTCTCTCTCTCTCTCTCTCTCTCTCTCTCTCTCTCTCTCTCTCTCTCTCCCTTAGCATAGTGACAGATGTGTTGTTCTCTTGGGTAGCATTGTATGGCCTCATTAGTGATTTATTTACCTGAGAGTACAATAACATGACTGGTATGTGTTTGTTCTCTCGGGCTATACATGAAGTTTCTTGAAGAGTTACCCACCCACCCACCCACCCACTTACATGAAGTTTCTTGACGAGTTACCCACCCACCCACCCACCCACTTGACTCCACAAACAAACAAACAAACATACAAACAACTTTCTCCCTCCTTGAGTCTCTTTCGCTTCCAGGCGTCATAATAGTGAAGAGCCGTTCATGTCGTCATGCACATGCACACGCACGTACAAACACACACACCCATTCACACACACACACACACACACAAACACATCCATTCAAACACACACACACACACATCCATTCAAACACACACACACATCCATTCAAACACACACACACACACACACACACACACACACACACACACACACACACACACACACACACACATCCATTCCCACACACACACACACACATTCACACACACACACACACACACATCCATTCAAACACACACACACATACATTCTCATTAAAGAGGGATATGTACAAATGGACCACTATCATAATATCCTTGGTACTAGTCAGCAGATACAATAATACAACAAACATAGATAGCCTAACTCATTATGATAAAATGCTCGTGGAGTCTACATTATTTCTGGCAGTCATTCCATCAAAGTAAGATATACAGTACATATAAACACCCATTAACTTTAATTATTCTCTTTCTTTATACAAAAATACGAAAAATGGGCATCGCTTGACAGTTCCCCCTTAAAATATGACACGGAATTATATAGAAAGACTTCCATCAGAAGCTAGTGTGAAAGCATAACATACCGTATCTCCATGCACACGGGGAGAAAGCCACGACTCACGCATAGATAGATATACGATGAGCTAGAACAGGAGAATATTTGAGTGGTAAACCACACCCTTCCCCATGAATCTGTCTGCCATTAATCCATTACGTTTTCTGTATACGATTATGATATGCATAAAATTTACGAATGTTGATAGTATTCGTCACTGGAAACACTTTGTAATATTCCTACAGCAGTTACGTGTACTATTATGTTCTCTATCGTTGGTTTAATTTCCACTTATCTGAATAATTACAGCTTGAATGCAAAGCAAGACTCGGCAAAAAATCCATCAATGAGATGGAATGTTGTGCACCAGTTAACAGAGACAGTGAAGAAGTGAAAAAGTTGACACCGGTCACTTCCGCCATTGTTATGTTGGCACTGCAAACTCCACCACATCCAACAGTATAATGCAGTGACTACAATTCTCTGTTGTCAGTGGTAGCGAGCGTAACATTGACACTTAAATAGATAACGTGATCTGTCCTTGTTTATTTCCAGCAAATCACCAGGGGAACATCAAAGATTCCTCTCATGTCATTAGAACATTTAGTAAACATTGCCTAGACGTAACTGATAATATCTAACCATTCCCACACTTTAAAGTGATATGCACAACAAATACTTTTTCTACTTGACTATTGACTCTCCTCGTTGCTTATATACGCTACTAGTATGTACACCTTGTACTTCGGTAGAATGTAAACAAGGCAGTGCTCCATCATACAAAATGGACTGATAGTGGTGACTCATACTTTCCATGGTGGGTGGGCTGCAAATGATGGCTCTACAACCACTACAGTACAGTCCTCGGTGACAATTTCTCTTCACATTTTCTAAATTCATTCACACTGGAGGTATTCTATGCTGTTAACAATAATATCTCATCTAACTTTTATTAAAACTTTCTATACCTAAAGTAGTCATTATTAGTGACATTATTGAAAGGAATGGAATTACTGCTTGTCATTATTAAGTGTTCAGACTAAAAGACAAGGAACTGCATGTCTACTAACCTGAGTGACAAGAAGGTGAAAGTATACAGTGACTAGAAATGCTGAAACCTACTGTAATACAAACATCACTACATTGACAGTGATGGAATGTGCAGCGTCAACACCAAAATGATGAATCTACTTACCGGTCTCTTGTTTCCTTATGTGAAATGTGGGGAAAAAGAGAAGTTGTCATATTTACTGTTTATGGCTGTGCAGGGATTGTCAGAGAATTTTACTAGTGGTTCTGCACACAAACATATCACAGTCAACACGTTACCTAGACGGCATCACACACCCTGCTGGAGGTCTCTGGTACTTACCTGCAAAAGAAAGAAATATGGGAATTAACCAGATATCAGTACATGTTAAGAGTAATCTGCAGAAAATCATCAACCGAGGAGTGACCCAAATGACTCAAGATTTGTAATATTTTAAAAATATTTACTAAGTTGAGTAATTCACACTAACAAAACATCGCCAGCAAGAAAAATGTCAGGATAATCCCAGCTATTAAAGACCTCAAGAAATCTGTTACACCAATTGAACTGAAAAAGATAAGTCCCAACGTAAATTTGTCTACAAAGAAACAACCCGGACCCAGGCGTGAGACTCACTACCATTATAATATTATGCGAGACTCAAGTTTAACCACAAATAAACTTTGCCTCCAGCATCTATATCCACACCAACATTGACCTCGACACTCACCATAAGCCATCCATTCTTGACTCAATAAGATTACAGAAATGGATGTAATAAGAAAATAGATACATGACCCGTGAGCCACCACTCGAATCATTATGAAATATAGGCAAGTTGCATACATAAAAATCTATTGATAACTAAAGTCACCACAGACATGCCTTACGAGCATGAAATCTTTTCACACGTTAGCTTAGGGCACACTGGGAGGGGACGTGACGAAGTGGTAAGGGTGTTAGAGAATGTGGAGAAGTGGTGGGGGTGTTAATGAGAATGTGGAGAAGTGGTGGGGATGGGATGTGTAGAGGAATTTTGCTTATATTACACCAACTTATCGGCCACTTGCCCTGTTTGTAAAAACTCTAAGGATATTCCACATCATGATTAATTTATTGACCTCTACATCTTTTGTTTATATTTTGTACATAACATAGAATATGATTTTTTTCTTTAAATTCAGAAAAAGAACATTGCGCATGGCAATGGTAACACAATGAATAACTTTATTTTCCCGTCTATTTTCATCACAATTCACGTAAAAGGTTATAACCATCACTCAACAGGGATAATAGGGAAGGGGAAGATAAAGATTACAAGGCGAGGGAAAGGATGTTTACTCACCAGACCTTCACTGTCCTTAGCCTATAGAATAATACTTTTTTATGTTTGCTGGCGTTACGGTTTCCATTTTTGTTCCATGGTTATACACCACACTTTACGATAAAACATGAGGAAGTTACCAATGACTAATGAATACCATTGACTTCGTAAGTGTGGCATCATGAAATGGTCACAATTATTCTTGGACCACAGAGATGAAGGGACCCTGTGATGTAGTCAGAAAATGGAAGATAAATATGTCCTTCAAATACTGCCAAGAAACACCACCTATATGGACGGAGCTTGTTTCGTGGCATGGTTAGGTGGAATCAGAAGCCTCCATTTTTTATACACAATCACAGGGTCCTTAAACGGGAAGGGTACGTGATGAGTCAAGTCCACCAGCTGATCTCTTTGTACCCCATTTAACTTTTTATGTTGGCCAAGACTTGAATACCGTCAAATTATAGTCCGGTTATTACAGTACCGGTATATATATTATTTAACTGCCGATACTGACCATACTAACCGTGTCAACCAGTCGTGGTCAACAGTCCTTATCCGTACAGTCCTAGGATTTCGAACTGATAGTGTACTTGAGGTTGTGTGTGTGTGTGTGTGTGTGTGTGTGTGTGTGTGTGTGTGTGTGTGTGTGTGTGTGTGTGTGTGTGTGTGAAAAGGGAGGGGTAATAAACGAGGAAGACAGCCAAACGTATTAGAAGGAGAAAGAGAAGCACTTAAATGAGCAAGGAAGACAGGGAAGAGAATTATAGACGGCAGAGATGATAATTCCTAATAGAGGAAAGTAGTACACGATGAATAAACACACAATAGGGAGATGGTCATATATAGGACAGGCCAGGGAGATAGAAAGATAGAGAAACAGATAAAAGTCAGTGAGAAGAATATAAACAGACAACACACAGAAACACAGAGAGAATACAAACAGACAACACACAGAAACACAGAGAGAATACAAACAGACAATACACAGACACACAGAGAGAATACAAACAGACAACACACAGAAACACAGAGAGAATACAAACAGACAACACACAGAAATACAGAGAGAAAGAGAGGCAGATATAAATAAAGAGAAGTGACAACAGAGGGCCGCATATCATGTAGCTTAGAAAATATGCAACAAAAGGAAATGAAAGTAGAAATTATAAATGAATGAGTATCAGAAGAAGAGACACACATACACAGAAACTGGAATGAAAGAGCAGAAGAGCAGGAACAGAAGAAGCAGGTTAAGGTGGTGGTGGTAGTGGACCGGTGGTGATAGTAATGGTAGTGAAGTGGTATGGTCGCCCCTACCACTTAAAAGCACTAACACTACAACTGAGAAAGAGTTGGTGACCTATGATGTTATGGGTACAATTTTATGACAAGTGTTATACCGTGTACCTTTTTACATATGTTAACTTGTATTTTTTGTGACGAAAAACACCACAGAAACTTTTTTTTTCAATGCAAAAAATAGATTATAAGTATTACAATACAACCAAAATCATAGTTATAGTGCCGTTCTTACATAGCTTGATATATTCACACAAAACAAACATATTAATGTATTGCTTTTAGGTAGTACAAAGCAGCACCGAAAAACGAAACCCACACACAAAAAGGAACATGCGAACCTTGGCACATCCACGGGTGAGTGAGTGCTGGGTAGCGCGACCTAGTGCTAGTTAGAATTCAGGAGACAGCAGGCTAACGGGATCTTCTTTTTGCCGCTGAGCTAGAGAGGTAAGGGTGGGGTGCCCTGTAGTGGTAAGGGTGGGGTGCCCTGTAGTGGTAAGGGTGGGGTGCCCTGTAGTGGTAAGGGTGGGGTGCCCTGTAGTATGGAGGGCACGCAGGAAGGTTAAAACATATCCTATAAATTATCAGTCTCTAGTTCCTTTTATCGAGGGACTTGTTACTATTGTCACCAGTTATAATAATTAACATGCAAGCTGCCAGGCCACACTTGCTTTATAGTATACATTGTTAGAAATGAATGAAGCCTTAATTATATTCCTCAGTCATATTACAGAAGGGGATCCAGGGCTGGAATATCAGCAATCAGCTTGACCTTGCACTAACTTTAAGAAAGCTTTCCTTCATATAAAATGTTGACTACATGTTCAGTGTAAAACTCAAGGCAAATATTTTTTTAGTACATGGAAACAGTGCACAATCCATGAATTTTATATTTTTCTGAATGTTCATAAAAAAAAAAACTTTTATGTGGATCAGTTCAACTTTTCAAACCACAAGAGTCTTCCTGTGTTGAGAATGAAACTGAAAACAAGAACATAGCTCGAGTGAATCTAGGAGAAAAAATGACATTCTTGGTTTTGCTGGTAAAACCCGCCACTCCTTCCTTCCCTTTCCTCCCCTCTCACTACTCACTCTCCCTCACGCAATCCTCTCACCACCATACCTCAAACTATACGTCATGTCCTGCTTATTTTTTTGACCTTTTATATGTACGGTACTCATTTTTTTCTCAAGGTCCCTTCCGTTCCGGTTTTATCATTATATTATTCACTTCCATCTACCAACCGAGGTCTGGAACATTATATACACCTCCACCTTGTATTGTCTCTCTTCTGGTATGTCAACACTCTCAGACTTGTCATTGAGGATCTAAATTCTATACGGTACATCTGAATGGTTCCAACTAACTCAAAACCCATTTCTTCAGTTCATATCTCTTTTCTCATAACAACATCTTGGTTCATAAACTCCCAATTCAGTTTATGTTTCTCCACCTGATCTGACTCCATGACTTATAACTCCTTTTTTTCCATTCTGCATGTCGGGGATTAGAAGGCTACAGATTCCTCCAAACCATGCCACGAAAATCACAGCCCCATATATATATATATGTATTTTGTCAATATGGTTTGTAGGAATACGTAGCTTCCTGCATCACTATATCCATTACGATCCTTTGTAGTCGATCAGGATGTAAAATATATATATATATATAAACTTACATATCAAAGAAATATCAGACAAAGAACTTCCTTAAGATTTTGTATGACCACAGACCCACGAAGTCGTGACCTGTGTGTGTGTGTGTGATAACCAGGAACTTGAAAAAGAGCATGAAGTCTCTGTCCAGTACTGTACGACTGTAAGCATAAATTTTGGTTTTCTTCCTGGCATTCAATAGCTACACATTACATTGATCGTTTATGTCTGAGGCAAATATTATATCCTTTTTATACATACACGAACACTTGCAAACACACACACTCGGATCTACTCATATGTAAATACTTCAATCCAAAACCAAAAATGTCAAAACTAAAAAATATGGACCTCTATTGATTGTCAAATTTTTTACTTCTGACGTAGACTGTACACTTCATTCCTTCCCACCTGCACGCCAACCGTTACCGTCCCTTACATAAATATCCAGCTAACGATGATTGACGAAGATGTCAACTTATCACCACTTGTAAGTACAAGTGTATTCCTCTAGTGTTGATTCGATAAGACACTTGAAGAAGCGTGTTTCCCGCCTTCAAAAAATTTGTCTATGCAACAACAGGAACTAAACACCTATTTAAGAAGATCAAACGTTTGTTTGTTTGTTTTTTAAACAACAATGCCATGTATCAACAAATCTTCAACATCGGCTTTATAATTATACCAATGTCTCAGGAGCTTAATAATAATTACGTTATTATAATAAATATTGTAATGTTTAGTGTATTCTGCATCCTTCAAGGCAATATTTCCACTATAGATCGATGTTCGTTATCAGGCTACTATTAATAATCAGTGGAGTTCACATCTGTGTTCAGGATTTCTGTGGTAAATAAGAAAGCTGTATTTTGAGACCTTGAAGAAGAGGCGTTCATAGCTTCAATTCTCATGCTAGGGAACTTGTGCAAGCCACAGTCTCACCTCACTTCACTTTACTCACAGTCACTCTCACTTATCTCTCTTCACCCTCTGTGTCTGGGGTGTTTGGTGGTAATGAGGTGATAAGTCCAAAGGATGGAATGTAACACTAAAAATCTAACATATGGAAGTGAAAAGTATGTTTCTTAAAGGCAATCGTGGATATGTGCATGCACGCACATGTGTGTATACAGTGTCCTGCGTGTCCCCCCCCCCCCCCACCCCTCACCCAACCCAGAATAATTATGTGAAAGGAAAAGACTTCTACCCTTTCCAGTTTGCATGAAGTCATCACTAAGCTTAGCATATATATATTTCGAATCCACATTTCTTTTGACTCTTACGATGGTAAAATGTCAGTCACATTTGGGCAAGGCAAACGTACTGAAATGCTCGGCTGAACTCGGGACTTAACTACTAATATATTAAGCTCTGTGTGTGTGACAGTGGATGATATCATTAAGGTACTGACAACAGGAGCAGACTGATAGTGGTCTAGTAACATGATAAAAAAAAAAAAAAAAAAAAAAAACAGATGAAAGTATCCCTAGAACAACCGGGGTTTCAAGGTATGTACATTAAAAATAGTCAGACATTAGAACACGTACAGTACCTAAAGAAGACGAACAGGTGATGACGGAGTGACATGATATGGTGTGGTAAAGTGAAGGCCATGTGGTCTGTGTGTGTGTGTCCAGCTGGAAGAGTTTTGTGGCCTTGGTGATGCAACCCCTCCGTTACTGGAACCACCACCACCAGTAGCTATACCATTTGTGTCAACCTCGCCCATCATTACTTGCACTCACACTCACACACTCTCTCTCTCTCTCTCTCTCTCTCTCTCTCTCTCTCTCTCTCTCTCTCTCACACACACACTTATACAGAGAAACCATTTGCAAAACACTATTATCACGATGCTTGATGGTGTAGTGTGGCTTTAGAGTTTTGACCACAGACTCTCTCCACATCATCATCATCATCATCATCTCCAGGTTCTCAAGAGGATCACCAAACCAATGTTATTACCTCAACCACTAAACCTCGGCCACTGTCAACCCTGGGACGACGAGGGCAGGAGAGGTGGGTGGGGGGTTGATTCCTGCATTGTACAGTAATATAGTCCAAATAGACTTTGGACTTAGGCGTTCTTTATGTACATATGCCAAGGACTAACACTAGGTAATGGTGCAAAGTTTGGGGAGGGGGGGAACTGACTTTTATTTTTATTTTATATACAACTTGCCTTTATCATTATTATTTAAATGCACGTATAACTTGGGGAGCTTCTGTATCTCTTACTATCAATCCATCAATCACTATCTATACATGACTATTTATCCATCTTGACTATCTAGCTGACTCTTAATCCAGCAATCACTTTCTATACTTGACTACCTACCCATCTATCTTTGTTTGTACAGTCACGAGCACTATTAAGTATACAGCTTTGGTTGAAGCTATGATCAGTCAAATTCACCAACGATGGAGATCTTATTGTCCATTTATTTACTATCTCTAGGTATTTGAAGCACACCTGGATACTTGTAAGTGCTCGTGACTGTATCTATTTAACTTTTATCGGTTTCTGCCTCGCCTTCTATACGACCTCTGAACACACTAAGGCATATCACACACCTTGAACCCTCCTTCCCCACCACCACCACCACCACCACACGATTGTTCTCCCTAGTTCCAAACCCAGTCAGTCAGTCAGTCCCCCTCCTCCTCCTCCTACTCCTACACCTACCCCATCCCTACCGTGTTATTGTCATCATTGCTACCCACCACCCTCCGCCCCCCACCCCCATTCACAGCCATTGTCCCAGACCCGCCCACTATACTTAACCTCCTGATCCTGCACACACGCACGCATACACGCACACGCACACACACATGCAGAAAAAAAAAGAATAAATGTCAAATAGAGAGTTAATTGAGATTGATAGATGAATTGATAGTTAGATACAGACAGATAGATATATATAGAGGGACAAATAAAAGTATAGATAATAAAATGAAAGTATGAAATAGAGAGAAAACAACTGACTGCTGATATGGAGATGAAAGGATGGAGAAAACAAATATAAAAAACCGGGGAAGAAGGAAAGGGACACACACACCGAGGGAGAAAGGAGAGAGGGATTAACCCGAGTGTGAAGGATGAATGTTGTGAAAGATGGTGGGAAAGGAATGGCACGTAGAGATTAGCGAGGTGTGAATGAACGAACGATGATGGTGAAGAGAAGAGAAGAGAAGAGAAGAGAAGAGAAGAGAAGAGAAGAGAAGAGAAGAGAAGAGAAGAGAAGAGAAGAGAAGAGAGAGAGAGAGAGAGAGAGAGAGAGAGAGAGAGAGAGAGAGAGAGAGAGAGAGAGAGAGAGAGAGAGAGAGAGAGAGAGAGAGAGAGAGAGAGAGAGAGAGAGAGAGAGAGTCCTGGAAGTAGAAAGTTGGACTCAAATAGGACAGCTGAGCAAATAAAGACCTTTGAATGTCACTATTTTTTCTTCAGTTTTGTCATAGCTACATATCGTAAAAATAGTCATATAAAAAGGCGTGTATTCATTTAATGTTAATCTCACTCGAGCTCATAACTACTTATTTTCTAAAATCCACATAAAATTATTGTATTCATATCTCAACTCACACTCATAAAACTGCTATACACAGACGTTCATTCATATTATAACAACCGAAAGTCAACTGGGTAAAAATCGTAGTATTTGTGCACAATATCTGATTAAAAAAATATAAAATGAAGGACGAAACGTGTGATTTTTACTCGAGTTAACATAAACCTCAATACGTGGTCATTTCTACAGCCATAGGACCGCTGGCTGGTGATTCAGATACTTCCTACACACACACACACACACACACACACACACACACAGACAGATATCCGTCTCTCGGAATCTGGTTGAAACACAATGGTAGAAATTACATCCCCGCGGCTCCTAGCTTTCTCTCTCTCTCTCTCCTTCGAAAAAAAAAGTAGACACTGCGATGAAAAAAAAAATCTTAATTGGTATTTTTACTGACTAAACTCGTTTCTGGCGGTTTGTATTCGGGGTAAAAAAGAAAAAGAAAAAAAGAAAAAAGAAAAAAAGTAAAAAGAAAAAAAGAAAAATAACTTTCGTCTGGTGTCAACATTGAGCTGCCTGAGTGTGTTGCCCGCCAGGCCTCCCACCGGCGGCAGATGACGACGGGATATGAGGTGTACAGTGATCGGCACAAGTTCTCTCTCACCCGCTTAATTAACTCCGTAGGGTGGTGGTAATGTCGGGAGCGATGAATGCAATATTTAATATGTTCTGACACACCTTCAGTCTCGAGGTAAATCACTCATAGATCTCACTTTACCTCTCTTCTCCTTGATCTTTCTTGATTCGACGGGAATAATTATGGATACTTTCTCTCAACTCCAGCGCCTTATGTCACCAACTATTTTGTTTTTGTGCTTTAGTAAATGATATACTACTATACTACTACTACTGCTACTCTCTCTCCTGACACCGCTCTAGAAAAGAAATCAATCCCTTCACACATTATGTAACGGAATATTAACCATGTAAAATAGCTCATCAGTCACTACTATATCCTGAGGCATCGTTGTGTACAAATAAGAATAAGAGAAGTCATTTTACAGTGAAAGTAACAATAATAATAATCTCGACTCTACTGTACTATTCTGATGACCGGCGTTGTTTTCCTTATCACACAAAATTTTGACTCGAAGAATCTAACATTGTTCTCAGTTCTGTTTGCTGTCTTGTTTTGTGCTTCTCTCGTCAATAACAAGTTCCAGGAAATCCCACTTGTCATTTGAGGGGAACAAGCCACCTCAGTATAGGCGACCTTTTTGTTGGAAAGTTTGGAGGAATCATAGCCCTCCAACGCCAACCAAACCATGGCCCCTTGAAAGTGAAGGTGTTGGTGGTGAATGATGGCTCTATGTCCATCAGGTGTGAGGAAGGTAATAAATCCATTACTTCAACAGCTGTCCTC
>JAWQEG010002469.1:5000-70000 GCA_033782935.1 Petrolisthes cinctipes
TCTAAACACACACTTGGAAGGCTTTACTCTCATCTCTACCAAAGACCTCTGCCAACAAGATCAAACACACGCACGTATATACACACCTGCAAACACACATACACATAATTATATATATATATATGCTATTATCTGTAGTGGCAATTTTTTTTTTACTGATATTGTGGTTATGTATGACACAAATTAAATTATATTAAAAAATTGCTTGCAAACTTTTTAGTGACCAAACAAATCTACGGTTCTTTTCTACATCTACCAAAGCACTGCCAATATTACATAGATCAACACATACTAATACAAGGCCACAGGATGATAAACATGCCTTTATATGAACAAACATGTAACTGTAGCGCAGACCTTAATTATTAACACCTGAACCATTAAGGCTACACGTGTATCAACACTAAACTAAACTTAATACAAATGTAAGTGTAGTGTATGCATGTAACGTACAGACAGACACACACACACATCAAAGTTAAATTATCATTTTATTATTAATTCCGACACTAGTAGACCTCAATATGGGAACACAAGTAGCTAGTCAGAATGCCACTATGAAAACAATTGTATCTATCATATGCTTACAAAGTATGAAAACATACAAACTGAAGAAGGAAGTCTGTCGATACAACATTTTTCCTATAAATAACACGGTGAGTTGCCCATTAGGATATTCTTTTGTGTCTGTTTCAGCCGTCTCTTGTGAAAAAAACGACAATATTATCACGGGCAAATAATCACAGATGAATATAACACATGCAGTAAAGACTAACACAATAAATAATGATAAAATGTGAACGTTGAACCCCTAAAAGAAAATAAATTACCCCGGCACTCACTCTTACTTGGTAACAAGACACCCTTCCTCGATCAGGAGCCACGTGACTTGTCCAAATGTTGGTGGTGTGGCATGTCAACCAGTGCTGGCTACACTATATATAAATAATTGTGTTGTTCACCAATCAAAATAAACGATACACGCTATTTTTTGTTTTTTTTTTGTTTTTTTTTGGGGGGGACCTCTCTCTCTCTCTCTCTCTCTCTCTCTCTCTCTCTCTCTCTCTCTCTCTCTCTCTCTCTCTCTCTCTCTCTCTCTCTGTATGTATGTATGTGTGTGTGTGTGTGTGTAAACTATACGAGATAATGGTTAGAAAGTCGTCTATGATTAACGCCTTCCCCACGGTTAACACAATACTGTATAATATAATATGGTTTTTGGGCGGCAATATTCAAGTCCCATTTGTCCATCAATCATAAACTCTGATCATTTAAGAGATTGTTGAATTCCGGGGATGTTCAGTACACAACTGTATTTGCATAATGTTATGAAAATTAAAGTACCGTATATACTCTTTTTCATTTACCCGATCTTTAATAACTGGATGATAGGGAATGAGGGGACGGAACTATTAAGTGCCCATACACCTGCGAATGTATGATTAAATAAAGATACTTAATGATGAATAAAAATACACCTGCGAATGTAAGATTAAAAAAAGATACTTACTGATGAATAAAAATATATTAGTTTTTCCTTGGACAATGTATACAAAAATAGAGTAAAAAGAAAGTGCTGCGTGGAGAGAGAATTGAACTTCATCTTAGACAGTTTCAGGACCACTCAGAACACATCAGTCACGCGCCACACTGGCTTCTTTACTCTCACCAACCAATTTACTGGCAGGCACCGTGTAACTCACTACTATCCTTGTAGCTTATTGCTTGTTTACTTTACTTTCCAATATAACATCCAAACAACACACAACTTTTAATGTATGGTGTGTGTGTGTGTGTGTGTACCAGCCATCTTACTTAATTCAAGACATAACCTATTGTACACACCCTGACACCCACATTTTATCATCATTATCTGGAGGCATTGATCTGCCTGATAGCACTTTACATCACCAAGCCTTTGACAACACTATCTGGGATACTTCAAAGTAAATCTCTAAGAAAGTATCCTCCCCACCCAAAGCACAGTACCTGCCTAATAAAATCATTAACCTGTTTCAATCATGAGCCTTGTAGTCTTCCCAGCACAGTACCTGCCTACTAAAATCATTAACCTGTTTCAGTCATAAGCCTTGTAGTCTTTCCTTTGGTCTCCACTGGCCAGGATCAACCTTTTCATATACTGTATAATCCTATATACTGTAGGCTACACTGTTAAGTGATCTGAAGTCCTAACGGTTCAACTTCTCAACCTCCTCCAGAGATTACAACCTCAAACGCTCTTGCTGAGTGTATCCATATCACTACATCATATAAAATAAAGAGGCACATGTAACGGGAAATAATTATTACACTTATAAATCTAAGCACCACAAAACTGATTAATTACATTATATGAGGGAGCAAGACATCAATAGTAATGACCGTCTAATTCAGCGTTTCTTAACCTTTTACAACCTCAGCACCCCCTTTAGTCAGGCCTAGGTAATCCAGCACCCCCTACCTTTGGCTAACATATTCTAGTGTAATTTTACCGCCAAATATGCAACCTTTCCCAGCACCCCCTAAAATTGATTTCAGCAGCCCAGGTACAGAAATGCTGGTCTAAATGGTACCATAATTTTCTTAATGGCTGGCAAGTGTTAAGGCAAGGAATTCATGAAATACATTTACTTCATTTTAATTACTGCAGCCAGCTAACTCGTAGTTTTTAACATCTTTTGCTTTTAATAGCTCTGATGCCTAATTCTCTCTGGGAACTCCCTCCAAGGAGCCACAGCACTATTTATATTTATCTAAAACTAAAATCTAACCGTAATTAGTTCATTAGACATGAAAAAAGTTATAATGATCATATGGAAAAGCCAAAGTCTACAGTATTTTCTACCCTAATACTTCATCAAGGGACTTTGATTGTTGAGTTATTATGTACGGTAGCATCTATATAAGCAATAAGGAAGTATTCAAACTACTCAAACAATCAAGGATAATGTGGGGATGAATACAGTATTGAGATAGGTCTATACCATGTAGCCTATAGTGTGTAAATATATTATTCTTCAATCAGACCTTGATTCATACATTTTTATTTTCCATCAACTAAACTGTACAGGAAATTACTTTCCTAATCTAGACAATTCTATACATACTGTACAACATGTTGTAAGCATACTGACTCTTAGTCTCAACGTATTAAAACTAATCGAAACAAAAACTTAAAGAATTTAGGGTAAATATTGAAAGAATTACCGTTATTGCGTACGGTTTTTCTACCTTCATTACCCACTTATTTAGACCATTCTAAGACTATTTTCTTCTATGGCATTTCCTCCGCAAATGCCCCATTTCCAATGGGGCATTTTAAAATTAGCCTGACCTTACCTAGACCGAATCAGACCACCGGGACCTAACCTGGGCAGGCTACCGGGACCTAACCTGGGCAAACTACCGGGTAATAACCGTGGTAAAGTACAGGAAATGACCGGGGCAAAATACTGGGACCTAGCCAGATCTGACAACACTGCTACAAAACAGTAATTCTTTCAATAAATACCAAATTTAGTATCATAAACTTCAACATTAATTGTGCCTCAACCTTTTCTTGGTCATTTTTTCACAGTTTAACAAACAATAATTTTCTACAAAACATATATGGCTTTATCTGATACCAGTAGTATAAAACCTTAGATCATTCGGTATCATTCTAGCACACTTTGGTATAACTTTACTATTGGACAATGGTCTAAAATATCCGTAAAACTCAGACTAGCTTACATAGACTCTGGAATCCACTACACTACTGACATAATATTCTACTTTTCCAGCACACAACCAGAGTCACAGAATATTACATTAGCTATCAATCAACCTAGATCTATCTGCTCTTTCCTAGTCAAATTAATCCATGATATACAAATACTAATAAAACTGAAATGGCCTGAATAAAGTGATGATGCAACAGGCTGCTACACATAAGAAACACTAGTGAAAGTATTGCTACACACCTTCAGCAGTAGTTTACCCAATATTACCATGACCTTGATATCTATTCTATGGCCTATTCTATGTTACACTATATCAACACAGTATACTGAGGCATTTGATCTCTTAACAACTCTTTCAAATTTACACCAAAGCTATAATTTTACATGACCGCATGGTAAAAGTTAGCTAATGACAGAACATATGAACCAGATCAATTAATTAACCATTTTTTTTCCCGGATAAGCTACCTCAATTAGAAGGGTATGTAATTTTCACGTTTAACCATATTTTAGGGTTTCCTGGGGTATAATAATCAATGTATACGATTAACAGAGGAAAGGTTATACTCACATTCGTTCATTTTGAGCCTGTGAAGCATCGCCTTTGCCCAAAATCACTATTAAACACCAAAAATTTGACACTTGTGTAGGTGGTAGCGGCCGTGTTCGAGTCAGCTGCTGGCCAGTGCGTGCGTGTAAACAAAACAGTATTGCCAACACTACACATACACTCAATCCGGATTCGCCTTATAAGAACGGTTTATTGGGATGGGAAATCTACCTGCAGTTTCCCAGTAGAGTCTTATATAGGGTCTCTAGTTTCCCAGTAGAGTCTTATATAGGGTCTCTAGTTTCCCAGTAGAGTCTTATATAGGGTCTCTAGTTTCCCAGTAGAGTCTTATATAGGGTCTCTAGTTTCCCAGTAGAGTCTTATATAGGGTCTCTAGTTTCCCAGTAGAGTCTTATATAGGGTCTCTAGTTTCCCAGTAGAGTTTTATAATTATAGGGTCTCTAGTTTCCCAGCCCCCTATGTCCCTGTTCACCTAGCAGTAAAAGTAGGTACCCGGCTGTATAAAACAAGGATAGCAAACTTGTAGGCTGGGGGAAGATATGTTGATGTAACAAGACTGGCTGCCTTATTAATGACCAACACCATGAGTCGATAGGCATAAAGCCCTAAATCTTTTTTTGCCTGCAGGTTTTACACTATATCGCACCCATTTTCTATATGATACACATAATTTATTGCTTCTATAAACGAAAATAAAAAGTAAAATAACAAGTGCACCCTCAGACCAGTGAACACCTCTTGATATTACAGTGTACTGAATAAAAATTATATTTATCGTATTCAGTCTACCGCGGGTTTCCAATATATATTTTTAAGGTGAAATATAATATGCTGTGCACTAATACTTTTTCAAAATTAAGTTTACTAAATAACACAAGGAAGCACATTACACAACAAGTAGATTACAAGTAGGCTGCTGATACCATTCTTCTTTATATCAACTGGTAGAAGGAAGAACAGAAGACAGAAAACGGATTAGCAAACGTTTTCAAGGAGGGTTGCTAGTGAATTTACTTTATCCTTAAAATGTAATAATAATATGGGGGGACGGATACCTTAGCTACTTGTAAGAGCGGTGAGACAGCAAGCAGGAAGGGAATATAAAGAAAAACTGTCCCTCTCTTCTTTCTATTCCTTTACTGCCTCTCTATCACCTGCTCCTGGCGCTATATGACCTCACTGTTAATTTGCAACTCCTATAGATATAGAAACCTATTAATAGCTTTCGGCAACATGGGTAAATAAGATACATTGACATATAAATTATGTAAGTATCTATATAGAGATAGGTGACAGGTATATAATTATATAATACTTAATTTTTTTGTATGCCTTTGTAATATTATGTGCTTTACATATCAAATCAATACTTACCCTCCGTTCTTCATAGCTACAATCAAGTTACTGTACGTGAGTTGATCTTGACGTCAGGTGATTAATTTAAGATATATGCTGGCCACTCAATGACCATCTTGAACACTTATATTATTATCTCTTGCGTCAATGCATGCTGCAGTATCGTTCGTTGCTCTCTGTTATCTGCTGGGTTTACGTATGCTGACTTAATTCATCTCTCCCGTGCATTATTGTATACGTACACACATGAATTTAATTACGTATTGTACATACATGATGATAATTACGTACACACACGATAATAATTACGTACACACACGATAACAATTACGTACACACGATAAAAATTACGTACAAAGGCTTCTCGTACCATATTACATACACACATGATAATAATTACATACGCCATGCACACCGAGAACATATAATTTATAATTACAGGAAACAGAAAGGAATTTTGCCGGTTAATTATAATACTGCTTGGAAAATGTTATATGGTATAGTCCTAGATATTTGATAGGCTAAACATAAGGCTTAGTGAACTCTTATTAATTAGTTGTAGTTGTACAGATATATATGGATGATTGTATGAGAGGGATGAAGGCCAAAGTGAATGGTCTGGGGGCGAAGCTGACATTGAATGGAGTAAATTGGTCCTGGTGGCAAGTTTATTTGCAGATGACACTGTGTTGATGGCTGAGAGTGAAAAGGAGTTATAGAGGGTGGTGGATGAGTTTCAGTCTGTGTGTAAATGAAGGAAACTGAATGTGAATGTGGGTAAAAGTAAGGTGGTGGTATTTGAAAGGCCACACCTTACAAAGTGGGAGTACCAACTGGGACTAACACAACATAAAACACTCACCTGCCTGTGGTCCAGACAACATCAGTAACATACACCTTAAACACCTTGGACCACAAGGCATACAAGCACTCACTAACATAGCAAACTACAGCTACTCACACAACACATTACCCAACATCTGGAAACATGGAAACATCATCACCATCCCCAAACCAAATAAAGATCCCACACTACCCTCATCACACCGTCCCATCACCCTCCTTTGTACCCCCTCCAAAATCACTGAGCGCCTCATCATTAAACTAATCACACCACACATCACCCTTGCATCTTCACAACATGGCTTCAGACCGCTACACTCAACAAACACCCTTCTTACAGACCTCACACAAAGAATTTTTGATGGCATCAACTCAGATAGACCCCCACACAGAACACTCTTAGTTACATTGGACATTAGTAAAGCATTTGATGCCATCCCCCGCCACAACCTCACAAACAAAATATACAACACAAACATGCATAATAACCCCAAAAGATGGCTGGCCAGCTTCTTGGGAGGAAGAGTAGCCCATGTTACATTTGCTGGTCAGTCATCTAACATTAAAAATTTCACCAATGGTGTCCCCCAAGGTTCTGTACTCTCACCCACCCTTTTCAACCTATACATGCACGACATACCAACACCCCAGGCACCACAAATACACACAGCCTCCTACGCAGATGACATAACACTCACATGTACACACAGAAACGCAGACACAGCCACCCTCATCCTCCAACCCTACCTCAACACACTTAATGCCTGGTTCACCACAAACAGACTTAAAATAGCACCCACCAAGTCAACTGTCACCCTTCTCACCAACTGGAACGCAGAACACCGCTACACACCACACCTCACCATAAACAACACACCTATACCACACACACACACACCCAAAATACCTGGCATAACATACAATACATCCATGACATTCAAACAACATATTACGACCATCAAAAACAAATGCATGCAAAGACTTAAAGCCCTCAGATCACTTGCCAGCACAACATTCGGACACAACAAGGAAACCACAACCACAGTATACAAATAATATATTCGATCAGTGATGGATTATGCAAGCCCTGCCTGGGCTTCAAACCTCACTGAGACTCATCACAACACCCTTCAAACCATACAGAAAAGAGCCCTAAAGACAATCACAGGCTGCACAGCTACCACACCCACAGACCACCTACACTATGAAACCAAAGTCCTCAAAATCAAGGATCACCTTGACATGAGAGGCACACAAACACTTGCTGCAGCCTCCACAAACCCACACCATCCACTACACTACATGGCACAACACCCACACATGCCAAGGAACATCAAAACAACACCCAGTACACGATACCATACACAAGTACTATCATCTCTTACACCCTGCCCACCCCAAACCAATCTCCAAAAACACATCCATACTCAAATCACTCATCAATCCATCCAAACACTCAAAAACAACACTCAGCTGCATGCACGACCTCCTGATATCCACCCATCCGAATCCTCCCTTCCCCGTGAGGACAGAGTCCACCTGGCCAGGCTGCGGTGTGGCCATCACCCGGCCCTTCTGACATATCAGAAGAGGCTGGATGGAGCCATTGCGGATGCCTGTCCGGGATGTAACACAGTACCCCATTCTATTAAACACATTATTGAAGACTGCAACGCACACAACCACACTCGCCAACAACACAACATACACTCTCTGAGGGCACTGTGGGAAAGCCCGGTTCAGGCCATGACCTTCCTCAGGAGCTCGGGGCTGCTCGGCCAGACAGCTTGAGGAACTTCAACAACAACAACTGGGACTAAATGTGAGATAACTCTAGGGGGTAAGAGGATGGAGGAAGTGAAGGAGTTTAAGTACCTGTTGAGGATCACTGGGGAATATTATGAAGGGTAGAAGTGTGAGTATGGAAGTGAAAAGGGGACTAATATACTGTATAGTATAATCCATCAGTATAGTATAATGCATCAGAGACATGGACATGGAGTAGGGCTCATCAGTCTAGAATAAGCGCAGTGGAAATGAGTTACTTGAGAGGAGCATGTGGAGAGTATGTGGACTTACTAGGTGGGATGGAGAGAGGGAGAGAGTAATGAAAGTGTGTATGAGAGATATGATATGAGTGAGAAGGCAATTGGTATTGAGTGTAGAGTGGTTGAGAGAGTGAAACGTAATACATTGAGGTGGTTTGGACATGTAGAGAGAATGCAAGGTGAGGAGTTTGTAAAGAAGGTGTATGGAAGTGAAGTTGTGGGACCTGGTGTGAGAGGCAGACCTCCAGTTAGATGGCAGAACAGAGTGGAAGAGTTTGTGAGGGAGAGAAACGTGAGGGGCAGAGTAGGGCTTGACCAAGTAAGGAGGGAGTGTTGGAACAGGGAAAACTGGAGACGCTTCTGCCCTTGGGGAGAGTTCCCGGAGGGAACGAGACGTCAGCTATAGATAGATATATAGTTGCACAGTCCACTCAATATGTCTTGTACAGACAAGACATGGCTGAGGATGTGAATGGTATTGTGGCCGGGGGACCTATATAAATCCACACAGTTAATTTTGTATTGTTGAATTAAACTGTATAAACGCCATAAGTAGGCCTACTGATGAACCTAGACAACTATATAGCTGCATGCTGAGGATTTAAAGATTATTGGGAGATCTGCAGCAGGATAATATGGTAAAGAGAGTTTGGATTTTTTGTAAAGAATTGTATTAATGGACCCCGTCAGAAAATTGAAGTTCAGTGAGTCCCTCTATGGAAGGAGCTTGTTTCGTGAAATAGTCAGGAGGAAACAGAAGCCTCCAATTCCCATACACGATTACAGGGTCCTTAAGAGAGAAATACTGTATTATTCCATGTGGTATAGGAGAACTTTTACCTTTTAATTTGGTTATGAGATTTCTTTCATACTGTAACTTTTAACCCTTGGACTGGAGGGTTTTTGTCAGAAAGTGTTATCATTCACCAACGTACAAGGAATAAGAAATCTAGCTTGTCAGATATATGGAATTTTGCTGACTTGCCGTCGAGGAAGAAATTCAACTACCCAGTGCCCATTGAAAATCCACTCGAGCATAATTATTAGAGTTGTTTGTGTAATAATAATTCTGCTTTGATTATCTGTGTACTATACATCAGAATTAGTTACGGTAATACAAGCAGAATATAAATAGAATGAAATCACAATATAGAAAGTGAGAAAAAAATATTTGAAGCCTGGATAAATAATATTTTAAGCTTGGTGCCGCTATTCTGGTTCAGCTGTTTGCAGTGTTGCCAGATGCATAGACACTTTTCTGTTTTAGGCAATTTTGAAGTCCACACATGGAAATTATATCAAGATTATCCAAGAGTAACTATGAAAATTCCTACCAGACGAAGAAAATACCAAAGAAAGAAAACAGGGAATTATTGAGGCATGAAGGGAAATTTTGATATTGAAGTTGAGGAAATTTCGTCAAGCAGACCTGGCAACACTGGCGGTTTGTTTACATCACTTGTCTTGTGGATTAAAGGGACTGTCAAGGATCAAGACGTCTTCTGTAGTCGATATTTAGCACTGCAATTGATATTTAGCACTGCAAGTGATATAATGTAAGTAAATATAATAGCGGTAAATTTACAGAAGTACTGAGTTCATTATATTGTATATTTTAGTATCATTACCCACTATTTGTGACCATTCTAACACACTTTTCATCGATATGTCCCGTTTTACAAACATAATTTGGAAATTAGTCTGACCTAACCCGACCTGACCTAACCTAACCTAGACCACAGCAGACTACCGGGACCTAACCTGGCCCATCCGGCTAGGTCCCAGTATTTTGCCCCGGTTATTTCCTGTACTTTACCACAGTTATTTCCAGGTAGTTTGCCCGGTAAATATTGAAAGAATTATCGTTATCGCGTACGGTTTTTCTACCTTCATTACCCACATAGTTAGACCATTCTAAGACTATTTTCTACTATGGCATTTCCTCCACAAATGCCCCATTTCCACGGGGCCGTGGAAAAGTACAGGAAATGACCGGGGCAAAATACTGGGACCTAGCCAGATCTGGCAACACTGCTACAAAATGGTAATTCTTTCAATAAATACCCTATTTTCTTCTATAGCATTTCCTCCGCATATGCCCCTTTTCCAAGATAGTTCGGTATTTATTGAAAGAATTACCGTTTTATAGCAGTTTTGCCAGATCTGGCTAGGTCCCAGTATTTTGCCCCGGTCATTTCCTGTACTTTTCCACGGTTATTTCCCGGTAGTTTGCCCAGGTTAGGTCCCGGTAGTCTGATGCGGTCTAGGTTAGGTAAGGTCAGGCTAATTTCAAAATGCCCCATTTGAATATCTTGGAAATGGAGCATTTGTGGTGGAAATGCCATAGAAGAAAATAGTCTTAGAATGGTCTAAATAAGAGGGTAATGAAGGTAAAAAAACGTACGCGATAATGGCAATTCTTTCAATATTTACCGATATAACCGGTGTAAACTATCATAAAGGGACCGGGGCAAATTCCCGGGACCTAGCCGGATGTGGTAACACTGCATGGCCCTAGCCAAGAGCACAATACTTCTGTAGTAATACCATAATAGCTTTAGGACATACTGTTTATAATTTGTTAAAACTAAACACATAAACATAACGGCAATATATTTATTATTAATCAGGAGGGGAAATCAATTTTGGTCAAACTGCTTCACTGTCACACTCGGTAATCACTTCATAAAGCAAAAAGGAATTGGTAAGTTTTCCGAGTTACACATGTGCGAGGTTTTCAGACAAAACATAGTTTTTCCTAAATTTTTTCATGTGATTCATTTGATTTTAACATCCACTTATTGTGCAAACATCCTGCTTTGGCCATACCCCATCACCCAGCTTTTAGCAAAAGTTGGCTCGGGTTTTCCAATTTTTGGTAAGCACAAATAGTAAAAGTTTGTTTTAGAATTAGCCAGACCTGACCTAACCTAACCTAATGGACCGTGGAAGACTACCGGGACCTAACCTTAACAGACTACCAGGACCTAACCTTAGCAGACTACCGGGAGTTATGCAAGGTAAGACCTATATCAAACTTACGGAAATTTGCCCATAAGAACGCATATCACAGTGGAAATTACACATGTGCGAGATATCAAATTTTCACTGTGATATGCGTTCTTATGGGCAAATTTCCGTAAGTTTGATATAGGTCTTACCTTGTATAACTCCTGGTAGTCTGCTAAGGTTAGGTCCTGGTAGTCTGTTAAGGTTAGGTCCTGGTAGTCTGTTAAGGTTAGGTCCCGGTAGTCTACTAAGGTTAGGTCCCGGTAGTCTACTAAGGTTAGGTCCCGGTAGTCTTCCACGGTCCATTAGGTTAGGTTAGGTAAGGTCAGGTCTGGCTAATTCTAAAACAAACTTTTACTATTTGTGCTTGCCAAAAATTGGAAAACCCGAGCCAACTTTTGCCAAAAGCTGGGTGATGGCCAAAGCAGGATGTTTGCACAATAAGTGGATGTTAAAATCAAACGAATCACATGAAAAAATATAGGAAAAACTATGTTTTGTCTGAAAATTCTCGCACATGTGTAACTTGGAATATTTACCAGCAAAAACAACCACCAACCAAAATAATATGAAGGAAATTGGTATCTCCCTTTTTTTTCTGAGGCTCTTAACTATTACCATACCCCAAAAACAAAAACAACTACCAACCCCCCAAAAATATCAAGCAAATTGGTAAGTAACTTTTTTCTGTTGCTCTTCTTAACTATAACATTGTATGTTATTCTGGAGCTGCATTTTCTTTATGTACTATAGTTATGGACACCTTAACACATGTTCAGTGAGGGTCATCATTATTATATACAAGGTAACTTCGACATATAATACTGTACTTCTCACCTCAGAGTGCATTTGGTGAGGATGTTGCCGTGGGGAGAGCGATGGGGTGAAGTGAGGAAGTTATTGGAGCGACCGGGACCGTTCACACACCCTGACTTTGAACCTTCACCAGACACACTCAAGATGCTTCAGGAAAACATGAAGGTCTTGGTTATTGGTGAGTATTGATATGGAAGTCACAGGAACTATAGGTACTCTGTTCCAATAGGTAACTCAGCTCTGTTTCCTGCGAACACGTCAGTAGTGGTGGCACTCCTTCTACTGTTCGGAGGGCACATGATTTGTTTACTTTCTCACCAAGTATTCCACCTTCAGAATATATTTATATTTCTTCACTTACCACACCTATTACACAAGCTAGGCAAATTTGGTTAACATAATTGGATTAAGCAGTAATTGTACAACTATAACTATAACACAATTATAAAAACTCTGGAGGATAAAATGTAAAGTGATTACAGCAAATATAAGTCAGAGAATAAATTTTTTTGGTTTATACAACATTTTACTATCATTGGTATTTACAATGATTATGAAAACAATATTAGAATAATACATGTGCTCTAGTACATGATATTCTTTTGAATATGATGGTGCTTTCTCAGATTTTATGTAAAAATCACTGGGAGAGAAATATAATGTTGTTTTCATAATCATTGCAAATACCAATGATCAGTAAAATGTTGTATAAACCAAAAAATGTTTTTCTCTGACTTATACTCACTGTAATCACTCTACATTTTATCCTCCAGAGTTTTTATACTTGTGTTATAGTTATTGCCAGAAGATTGGAGGAGAGCCATAATTGTGCTTTTGTACTCAGTAAGGATGAGTGTGGTAGCTATAGGGGAAATAAGCCTTCTTAGTGTACCAGGGAAGGTGTATGGGAAGGTTCTTACTGAAAGACTGATTGAAATAACAGGGAATAAAGTTAGTGAGGAGCAGGGAGGGTTCAGAAAGGGTAGAGGATGTGGGGACCAGATATTTGCATTAAAATCAACAGTGGAGAAATATATTGGGAAGGGTAGGGAGTTGTGTGCTGCCTTCATGGACTATGATAGGGTTGATAGGAGAGCAATGACAGAGGTGTTGAGGATTTATGGTGTTGGGGGGTCTTTGCTGAAAGGCATTGAGGCCTTTTATGCAGAGGCAAAAGCATGTGTGTGGGTAGAGGGTGATCTAAGTGAGAATTTTAATTTTAATGTAGGGCTGAGACAGGGGTGTGTTATGTCACCATGGCTGTTCAATATATATATGGATGGTTGTATGAGAGAAATGAAGGCCAAAGTGAATGGTCTGGGAGCGAAGCTGACATTGAATGGAGAAAATTGGTCCTGGTAGCAAGTTTATTTGCAGATGACGCTGTTGATGGCTGAGAGTGAAAGGGAGTTACAGAGGGTGGTGGATGAGTTTCAGTCCGTATGTAAACGAAGGAAAATGAAGGTAAATGTTGGTAAAAGTAAAGTGATGGTATTTGAGAGGGCAGAAACTGAAGTGATTGACTTTGCCATACCTTACAGAGTGGGAGTACCAACTGGGACTAAATGTGAGATAACTCTGGGGGGTGAGAGGATGGAGGAGGTGAAGGAGTTTAAGTACCTGGGTACAGTTCTGTGTAAACATGGAAGTATGGAAGGAGAAATTAGGGAGAGAGCAGTGAAGGGTAGCCTGGTCATAGGATCACTGGGGAGGATTATGAAAGGTGTGAGTATAGAAGTGAAAAGGGGATTAGATATAGTATAATCCTGCCAACACTGACATATGTGTCAGAGACATGGACATGGAGTAGGGCTCATCAGTCTAGAATAAGTGCAGTGGAAATGAGTTACTTGAAAGGAGCATGTGGACTTACTAGGTGGGATGGAGAAAGTAATGAGAGTGTATATGAGAGATGTAGTATGAGTGAGAAGGCAATTGGTATTGAGTGTGAAGTGTTTGAGAGAGTGAAAGGTAATACATTGAGGTGGTCTGCACCTGTAGAGAGAATGCAAGGTGAGGAATTTGTAAAGGTGTATGGAAGTGAAGTTGTGGGACCTGGTGTGAGAGGCAGATCGCCGGTTAGATGGCAGAACAGAGTGGAAGAATATGTGAGGGGCAAAGTCGGGTTTGACCAAGTGAGGAGGGCGTGTTGGAACAGGGAAAACTGGAGACACTTCTGCTGTGGCCACCCCCTGGGGGGAGTTCCCTGAGGGAACAAGGCGTCAGAGCTTTAGATAGATAGATAGATCCTGTAGTTGTACAATTACTCTTAATCCAATGATGTTAACTAAATTTGCCTAGCTTGTGTAATAGTTGCGGTAAGTGAAGAAATATAAATATTTTCTGAGGGTGGTAAACAAATCACACTCCCTCCGAACAGTAGAAGGAGTGCCACCACTACCGACGTGTTCATAGGAATCAGAGTCAATTTTCCTATTGGAACGGAGTATAAAACTATTGAAGGCCCTAAATATTGTGTTAATATAAAGGTATACTGTTAAGTACATAACAATTTCCAAATTCATTTTTTCCCTTGAACCATTTAATTACCTATTAATAGCACTACATAATTATATGGTAGTGAAATACAATACTTTGTGAAAATAGTTAAGAAGATATGATGTGAAACTGAATGTAAAATGAGTGGTAGATAGTAGAGGTAGATGGTAGTGGTAGAATGTAAAATGAAGAGGTAGATAGTAGTGTATGTGTTTCATTAAGAGTATAATGTAATAATGTAAATTGTTCAACAGGTGCTGGAGGCCTGGGATGTGAGTTGCTGAAGGACTTGGCTCTGATGGGGTTCACTAAACTTCATGTGATTGACATGGACACCATCGACCTCTCCAACCTCAACCGCCAGTTTCTTTTCCGTAAAAAAGATATTGGAGAATCCAAAGCCAAGGTGGCTGCCGAGTTTGTCAACCATCGTGTCAAGGGTTGCCACGTTACTTAGTATCCTTTTTAATTTAATTTACAACCTAACCAAATATAAGGGTTACTGTAAGTTTTCTTCCAGCATCTCTCCTTTTGTCAGCCTTGCACTTTGACCTTAACTTCAACTCCAGCTACAACAACAAAATCCAGGACTTTGGTGAGGACTTCTACCGAAGTTTCCACTTGGTGGTGTGTGGATTGGACTCTATTGTGGCCCGACGCTGGATCAATGGCATGTTGCTCTCACTCCTCTGTTATGAAGATGGCATGTTGGAGCAGGTTGGCATGGACTGGGTTACTCAATTATAAATGTAACAATAGTTATGGGTGCTGTGAGATGCTATCAAATAGGATTGAGTAAATCCTGATATAGTATCTATATACTGTACAGGACATTTTTTTTTATTATTACTGTAAAATAAAAATAAGCTAGTTAAAACTTGCAGCTATGAGGATCCTTGAGTCAAAAATGTTGTGACAAGAAATTCCTAATTAGCAAACGTGCTTTCTCCCAAACCTTCTGTGTTTGAACACTTTCCCCTCGGACTTTGTTCAGTATGGGAGGTATAGAACTAACTGGACTGGAGCCAGAGAAGTTGCTGGTTTAGTAAATATTGCATTATAAATGTACAGTATGACATAGCAGCTTAAGTCACCTTTATACACTACAGGATGTTGTTTTGCAGAACTCTGTGATCCCACTGGTGGATGGAGGGACTGAAGGGTTCAAGGGTAATGCCAGGGTAGTACTGCCAGGACTCACAGCTTGTATAGAGTGTACCCTAGACCTCTTCCCACCTCAGGTACACAATCATTACAGATTATGCTTCATGTTTCTTATTGGAACATAAACCTTGTGTTTCACAGGTTACATCTGTGTATTTTTAAAAATGTATTGTAAATTCATTATGTATTGTATGTTACTTGATATACAGTATATTTATTTTTTTTTTTTTTTTTTTTTTTTTTTTTTTTGTGACTACACAACGAAGTAAATTTGAATTTTTAACTAAATTTTGGTGACACAGGTAAACTTTCCTCTATGTACCATCGCCCACACTCCACGTCTGCCTGAGCACTGTATAGAGTACGTCCGCATCCTTCTCTGGCCTAAGGAAAATCCCTTCAGTAGCGAGACAGCCATTGATGGGGATGATCCACAACACATTAACTGGATCTTTGAAAAGGCACAGAAGAGAGCGGCTGAATATGGTGGGCAATCATTGTTTCTTCTTGTCATCTTTATTATTGGTATTGTACAGCTGTCATCTTTCCTCAAACATACATACTTGGCTGATGTCAGATCTTCAGCTGGAGTTTTATTGTAATATTTTAAGTCTGACTTCATAAAACACTCTTTTTGGTGTTGCAACACCATAACACTCATCCCTGTATGTAAACTTTAAGCAGACTTATGTTGAGTGCATGAACTGACCTTCAGGCATCGGCGGTGTGACATACCGACTGACGCAAGGAGTAGTGAAGCGAATCATCCCAGCCGTCGCCTCCACCAACGCTGTTATTGCTGCAGCTTGTGCCACCGAGGCCTTCAAGTTGGCCACCTCAGCCTGTACTCCTATGAACAATTATTTTGTCTTTAATGACACCGATGGCATCTATACCTACACATACGAGCAAGAGAAGAAGGTGGGTGTTGTACTGTATGGCTTATTTTTTCTGTAGGTGACAATAAAGTGTTCACAGAAGTTTTAATATTACCATGCAGCTGATTGGTTGATGCAAGACTTGTGAACCAAGGTTTTCTCAGATCAACCAGTCAGCCTTGACAGTATCAAATGCAGACAAATATGACCACAAAAATCAGAGATTAGATTTGCCTGCAGAAAATAACTATAGCAGTCCTCTCAAGATGTAATCACAATGTGTTTTCTCACAGAACTGGATCACTGAAACATTAGTAATCATGGTTACTGTATCATCAAATGCAACTCATTTTGAATATGTTACAGGAGGACTGTGTTGCATGCAGTCAGGTTCCACAGGAATTGGAAATGAAATTGTCAGACAAACTACAAGACATCATCACAACACTCGCTGAATCACTCCAATACCAGGTAAGTACTGTTGTTCTCAGAGCTTTTTAGTACTTTTGTGCTCATGGATTCCCAGTCCACTGCAACACACTTGTCTCATACACTTGAGGTATTCACCCCAGTTGCACAATACACATACCCGTATAAATATCACCTTTATCAGTTGTACAGCTCCAGACATATTAAACGACAACACCCCATCCACCAGCGACATGGGCCTCAGCAGATCAACAGTTGCTGGTGGAGGGAGGGATGTGGGTGGGTGAGGAGGGGAGAAAGGTGGGAGGGTGAAGAAGTGCAATAATGGTGTGGTTGATGGGAGGGGGGGGGGGGGAAATGATGGGGTAAGGGAGACGAGTGTCAGGAGGTATGAATGTGACGGAATATATTAAGATACACCGTTGATATGGTGTCAAATCAGCAATAGTTTAAAGAATTGCATCCTACATTTGGTGGATAAAGGAAAGTGAAGATGCTGGTGAGGGGGAAGAGGGTAAGACAAATTTGGGTGAGTAGTTGAAAAGAGATTATAAACAATTATTTATTAGAATATCTGCTGCATTATATTGCATTTTATCTACTAAATAAAGGCACTGTCTATTGTTCACCACTGTAGTGGGATACTGATTATAATCCTTTGGATATAAGGCAAGAAGTAAAGATTTTTGGCGACCTTTCGGACCCAAACCAATTCCTTTTCTATCTTCGGCTATCCCAGTATTACTTTTATGTAACAGGCCATACAAACAATGAATGTGGAAATTTTACAAATATCCAGAATTAATGGTGGAAGAGAAAAACTGTTAAAGTCTTATGTATATTTAATGTGATGGTCATTTCCTGTTGAATGAAGTATGTTTGATAAATGTATACTGTACAGTACTACTGGTAACTGGGAAAAAAAATTTAAATTCTTTTTATTTACATTTTATCAGATGAAGAACCCAGGACTTACTGCAATGATTGACGGCAAGACGAAGTCCCTTTATCTTCATTCACCTTCTTCAATTGAAGAGAAATTAAGACCGAACCTCAAGAAAACAATAGAAGGTTAGCAAGTATAGTAGTATTAATTTAATAGAGATTATACATTGTCTCCATACAATATGTATTATCACCAACATTCATAATGGATACGGCTTTATTTTTTCATCTGTGTAATAAGTGTGAAAGTTTGTAATAAATATGTGAGGCTATATAATTATTATACACAATGAAACGGAGTTAATGAGAGATGCTTGGTGATATTACAGAGCTGGGGCTACAGGATGGTATGGAGCTGGCTGTGGCTGATGTTACCTCTCCCAACACTGTGCTCTTTAGAATCAAGATCAAGACATAAGTTGCTGCTGTGTGACATTTTGCATCCTGCTATTTGTTGTGCAGATGTACTATTTAATCGCTAATTCCCCACTCTAAACTGAACCTAAATGGGTGGTACACGAGCACACTTTTCTCTGCTCAACCAGAAGCTATCTCAATCCTTCAGCTAGTTTTTAGTTGTCGTTTTCTTTTATACAACATATGCAAGTGTGATCTGAAGATGAAGGAAATAAGAGCAGTTGTGATAGGCCCTTAATTGACTCGTGGGACTCTGAGACCTCATTGAACCAAACCCTTTTTAATGTACTTTGCATTGAAGGTCAATGAAGAGAGGTCAGAGTTTTGGTCATGTTTGGTGTGGAGGACTGGGGACAACTGCTTATGACTGTACAGTTGTGATCACTAGTTTTTGACCAACCCAGGTTGGAAAACAAACTTCACAGCATACCGTAAACTCCACTCCCCTTTATCAACGTATGCTTTGAATAATATTTCATGGTTTATATCCACGCCACACCACTCCAACTTGGATGAGCCACAAATTAGTGCTCTCAATTATACTGGCTAAAAATTATAATATATATATATATATATATATATATATTTTACAATTCATGTTAAAATAATCTGTTGTACCTAGTCTGTCTGTGTGATGCCGGTGTTCTGTGTTTCTTCCTTATTTTGTGCTGAAGATGTATGTTCTTGATGTTTTAGCAATTAAAAATAACTTATAAGGATAACATTACTTTCTCTTAACCAAATACTTTGTTAAGTATACACAGCAAGAAAGGAAATGAAGCCCAGTACAAAGATCCTTGGTCAATATAAAGCTAATTAATATAAACTTTCATAAACTATATTTTATTGTGCCAACTGGACGGAATGTTATTAAGATCAGGTGAAAGACTATCACTAATATGATTTCACAGCATTAGGGTCATAGTATGGACGGTCTGTTTACAAAAAGCACAATTAGCTAACATACCGACTTGAACTATCATTCTTGGAGTTGTATGCAAGAACATCTGTGGTGTTGACAATGGTGTGGTACCGATACGATGGCTCTGTAGTGTGTCTATGGAGTCATCGTACCAGTACCATGTTATCGTCAACACCATAAATGTTATTGCATACGGCTCTCTCTTATCTTTCATAACTACAGTACCAAGGTAAAGACTTTATATATGTGAAGCTTGCTTACCAAAAGCACAAATTAAAAAGACAAAGAAAGAACATTTGGGCTAGAGCCTAGGTACTGTACTGTACATTGAAATTGCTGTATAATCCTGTAGTATCTCAGAGTTACTGGTTCAACACATGGACGGATTGTTTTCAAATCACATACTTTGCTAAGCGTTAATACATTTATGTTGGTATCATTATAATAAAGGGAGGTACTGCATTTTCCTTTCATAAATTAATTCTTTTATCCATAGTTATCACAACAACAAAGGTATAACACAGTTCTTATAACCGTACAAAGAGTTGTACTATTATTCTCTATAAACATAAGTAGTTATCCCTGGATGATAGAAATATGGTTATTACTGAAGCAATGCCAAACTAATAAATAGAAAATACACTACCTCCCCTTGTTATAAGATAACCAATAAAAAAAACTATTGTAATCAATACAGCAAAATGTTAAACTTATCAAATAAATATTTTATAGAATAATGTTACACTGTAATTAGAATATGTACTTCCTAGTTTGTGCTACTGTGGAATGTTTAAAGGGGTATTACAGTAGTAGTAAATCTGGAGCAACTGGTCCCTCCAAAATATTCCTGGCAACAGGACCCCATTATTTTTGTTAATCTGGTCCCGTTTCTTAGCATACTTTGGAGGAAACAAGGCACTCTAATGTACCAGAAGGGTATTATCACCTTAGCAACATTAATTAACCTAAAGCAGAGACTCAACACTCAAATTTTGGACATTTTTACACTTCCTTTGGTTATGGACTCTCAACAACATACAGGTTCTTAAAAACCAAGGCACAAGCAATACATTCTGTACTGTAAATGCATAGAGTCTAATTACAGCACTCAAAATGGGCTTTAGTTTTATGACTAGAATATTATGACAAAGTATTTGTCTATTGACTAGACTGACGACTAGATTTAAGTTATAAAAAAAAAAAAAAAATAACATCCTTAGAATATTATAACAAAGTAATGGCCTAGACTGACAACTAGATTTGTTATAAAAAAGTAAATATTTAACATCCTTAGTTACCCCACAAATGAATTTTGGGTCTGGAGGCTGGGTAACCTTAGTCAGAACAAATATTGGGAGGGCAGACTACCCATTTCCAGTTGTGACATCATAAAATTACCAGCCACCTCCAGGGTTTGATATGATGCAGCTTTCATTATGTCTCTCCAATATACTGGTTCCCTACTTTTTGTCATCTCATTCCCCCTTTCCAACCACTTCTCACCTGTGGACCTGTACAACGAAAGAAGTTAAAGTGGCAGAATCAACAGTAACCTTTTTTGAAGCAAATATAAGATCAGAGTCCAGTTTTAGGGAATTTATACTATGAATATTCACTGGAAACCTTACTTCCCAATTATGGTAAATTAAAAACCAAATAAATATAAACAGAATTCCTTTGGAATCCTTAAAATTCTTCCATGGATCCTTGGTTGGAAACTATAATACTAAACCAGCTCCTATACTTTAATCTGAGGGACTCATGGTAAGCTAAAAACATAATAATGCCTTGAAAACACTATGGATTTAGGTTTACCACTCAATATAAACAAGATCCTCTCTTACAGTACGTTCACACACTAAATCATCATCACATTAACATTCATTCATATCACACACATCATGCCTGAGAAATGCCTCGTTGATATCTTGCGACATGCATAAATTTTTCATTTAAATTATATTCCAGACATGATAGGAATGGAATGGAAGTCGTATACTGTACTGTTATGTAAATGGCGGAAATGCATTCTACCAAGCATGGCCATAAAGCCCACCAAGGGTATAAAAGGGTAGTAGAATCCTTCCTCACATACTTTGCATGCAGTGATGTGTCTCAAACCTGGGCCACTGGGATGAGAGAAGTTAACATTTCCCTGAAATGTATAATACCTAACTATGCAGGCAAATTCAAGCTGTTATGATAGATACTATATGTTTCTTAAGGTGGGAATGACTAGAGATAACAGGCCCGATGAAGGATTATGAAGAATAGGTAATCACTGAAAAAGAGAAAGGGGCAAGGAGGAAGAGAGGTAGACAAGCATCCCTACTCACTTATTATTATTGCCAACGTTTTCCTTAATCTGGTTAGTAAGCCATTCAACACCCTCATGCAGGCCATCACCAGTGACAGCGTTGGAGGCAGTGATGTGCCAGGGCTTGTCCGAGATGCGTTCCAGTCCCAGGGCACTTGATACCTTTACACTGCTCACTGCCTCCCTCATGTCCATCTTGTTAGCAAAGAACAGGATGGGCAAGCGACGATTACGCACCTGAAGGAAGGGTTGGATTATTATAAACTGATCAGTTGGTGTGTATTAAGGTTATTCCCATAATATCAAATGTTACTTATACTATTTAGTGTTCTTTATCACAAGCTAACCTCCATATGAGTTAGGTTATGTAAGCTAAGCTTAAGGACCCCGTGACCGTGTATGAGGCTTGGTGGCTTCTGATTCCTCCTGACTCTGCCATGAAACAAACTCCTTCCATGACTACATCACGGGGTCCCTTAACTGCCTCCAAATACAATAAAATGTTTTGAGGTTATTCACCTCTGGATGCTGAAGTAAGATATCTAACTCATCCTTGGCCACAACCAGCCTGAGTTTATCGCTAGAGTCGATCACAAATATGATGCCCTGACAGTCATGGTAGTAGTGCTCCCACAGGCTCCGGTACCGACCCTGTCCTGACATGTCAAATGCCGTGAACCCAACATTACGAGCTGAAACACAGACATATACAATTGTATTCTTTTTTTTTATTGTTTCCATGTGGAAAGGTAATAAATATGTTGCACATTACTGCTCTAGTAAAGAGTGAAGTCTACGGTGTCACTCCCCGAATGAAAACTATTTCTCTAGGTATCTACTGTACACTAAAATAAGTAAAAAAAACTGATTAACTGTATATTCAAGTAGATTAATATGTGGTATTTTTCAAAACTTACTGCAATACTGTATTAGGCTACTTCCTTTGACTTAGGATAGTTATTGCCATGAATTTCTTCAATCAACACATTGAACATGAATAGCTGCTTTCAATATATGACCCATATTTGATGAAAAATCAGTGGGGATAAATTCTTTCCCAAGGAGTGTGACCAGACCGAGTCAAGAAAACATTTTTTGACGAGGGAGATCACCCACTAACCACTATGCTACCATCCTACCAGTTCCCCTTGAAGCAGAAAGGTGTAGGCTAACTGTGGTATAAATTGTTTTGATGATAAAGGATATTGTATAAAAATTAAAATGGGTTCTGAACCACTGTCAGGATGATACATAAAGCAGTGGATAAGTTGTACCAATAGCAGTTCTAGGCTATTATGCAGTAATTGCTTTGGCAAGGTGAGTAACTAATATATGACACTAAACCTGTCTCTGAAAGGTGTTGAACAATCTGCAGAGCCAATTCTTGTTTAATACAAAATAATTATTTCACTGAAGGATCAAAATCAAAACTACTTTAGGCCTACCCTTTGTACACGGTACTAAATGTACAACAATATTGCAGTAGAAACTATAAGTTGGAAAAATAATCAACCCTCTGACCCAAAAAATAAGAGCAAATTTCTCCTGGGTAGGCCTACATGTATTCTATACTGTATTCATATTTTACATATTTCTTTACCAGCGCTGTACAATATATCACTTTGAAATATTCAAGACAAACAAACTGTAGTTTTACCCTAAAAACATATTTTACCCTCATTCTTAACAATAACTAGCCAGCCAATTAGACCCCAGAACATGTCAGAAAGTACAGTACAGTAGTTTGAAAGTAACAATATAAAATACATTAAAGCCAGACTGTGTGAAAGCTGCTGTATTAATGGAAGGCAAGTGCAGGTGGAGCCACTAGATGCAATAAGTAATGTGTATCACAGCTTAAGCTCTTACTTCTCACACATCTGGCTAGATGCATCATAACTCTAAAGTATAGAAAATATTATTTCCAAGAACTGGAAAACATGGGAACCAATAGACTAATTGTGTACACTTATTATAACAATTTCCAATCTTTTAACACATCATCAAAAATTTTACACCACACTGCACTGTGACTGTAGAAAATTAAGCTAAAAACTGCCCATGTCATACTATGCTAGTAGCTACTGTATATGCATACACAGTACTGTACCAGTCAAAGGATTATTAAGACAAGCAATTCATGCAATTTCAAATACTGCTTGTTCTCATCTGACTAAAGCTTTCAGAAACTATTTAGACCATTAAGATGTTAATTGTGTACAGTATACTCACAAATATGTTTCCCTGACTATTTGTTATCAAGTCCATACACCTCCCAGCATGTGTTAGAAGTAAAAGTATAAATTTAATCAAATCTTGCACATTTTTAACTAATGCATAGTACAGTACAGTACTTATACAAAGTGCTGAGTGAAGATATTTTCATGAAACAGAGCCTATGATGCTTAGTACACAAAGCAATACAAAAACAATAAAATACCCACGCTGCAAATTTTTCAAATATACATACCGAGAATATTGATACTTGTAGTCTACTTACACCAGCCACAAATATGATTAGATCTAGGTAACTTCAAAAATTTTTAGTACCGGTAAATGCTTGAAACAATATCAAGCTATGAAGCACATCACATAAAATTCATCTTACTGCATAGTAACTAACCAGAGGATGAAAACTGGATGCTTCATGATCAAGTTTTTAAAATGGAAACATTTAATATTCTAAACACATTGATGGTCTTGTATAAATGTTTATGGGTGGAATTATTTGATTACTTCTTTGAGGAAAAGTTCTTCTCATCACTCAGTTCCTAAAATTTTACAATGAGAATTTAGCAACTATTTAGAGCATTAAGATGTGTATTGTGTATACTCACAAATATGTTTCCCTGACAATTTGTTACCCGATGACACATATTGCGTCTAACTCCATTATCATTTCTTTATCATATCCAGAAAAAACAACATTCCTCTACACCACAAAAAGAGAGGGCAATACATGAATAAATAATGTCGGGAGAGTGCATGGAATACCACTATTTTTTTCCAGTTGTGAGAGAGGGAGAGTGGATTGGGGGAAGATGTGAGGTCCCCGCTCATTCAGCACACTAACAGTTGCGGACGCAATATGCATCATCAGGAACTGAAAGGGTTAATATTAACACCCTTTGTGTCCTGGCAATCAAAAGCCTTAATATATTGGTGATGTACTGTACCTAGTACTGATAATGTTATTATTGAATTGATTAAATTTCATCATATATCATGGATGATACGGCAGTTCATGGTAACATCGTGGCTAGTAGGAAAGAGAAAAGAAACTGAAAATTTAACAAAGAATACCATATATCATACAGTCAAGTAAAGCTAATTCTTACCTTTAAATTTTTCAACATTGAATCCAACTGTTGGTACAATGTCGGTAGTTCTCTGATCCTCTGATTTGAAGTGGTTTAACATGGTGGATTTACCAGAGTTGTCCAGCCCAATGACCAACACACTCGCTTCTCTCTTCTTCAAACCCAGAGCAAAGGCCAGTTTATCAAACATCCCCATGTTGCTGGTGTCGGGTGTGAGGTAATTCTTCGTTTGTACTTGATCTTTTATCAGTGTCAAGTCAAATAGGTTTGTATCACATTAATTGAATTAAACTCACAGGCACTAATAATGTAGGTGATGTAAATGTACTAATAAACTGTACACAATGTCAATGCTGCTGTGGTCTTGCTCTCATTACTCGTACTCTGTCACTTTAATAAGTCTTATTTTCAGCTTTCATTAAAAGATTATGACTTATGTCTCTTCATCTTCAGGGAATTATTACAGCACATAATATCATTTTTTCTGCCTGTAAGGGAAAACAGTGTATAAAACAGTATTCAGAATGTAATATATGATTAGGTAAAAATTACCACATTAATATTCTGCAGAATTTTAATGGTGCCAAACACTGACACCTATCATTTATTAAACCGATTCTGCAATAGCCCACTATATACATGAAAAGACTTATCCAATAGATTTTTAAAGATATAGTACAGTACAGACTTAAATCTGTGTAAAAGTGATCAGACAGGTTCAATATGACAACCAGTAACTTATGATGCTTAAAACATACATCAAACCGAATAACAAGTGATGAACTCGGGAAAAGTATTTGCATTCTATGTGTTGTTGTTGTTGATGTACTCCCGGTGCAGAATGGGCTCCTGCCCCACAGACCCCCGGTACGCTCTGGTCGCAGTGAAAAAACAAATTAAAATAAAGGAGGGGCTGGCCCTATATGCCTGGGCCAGCAAAGCAAATTCCAGTAAGATGGGACCAGAGCTTACTGGACCAGGGAGTCTGGGGGCCTCCGACAGCCAGGGAGATTGGGGGGAAGGTCTTTGATCCCACAGCCAGTGCTGTGGGCCCAAGTCCACGTTACCACAAGAGGTACAAGTGGATCCGCACCTTCTATGAGACCAGTCCCGAAGGGATCATAAGGGGGAGGGAGTTTACACTGCTGTATGCAAAGGGATAATGCAATCCGTGTGCTGGCGGTCCACACAGCTGTGGAAAAAAGAAAAATAAGAGAGCCTCTGGTTGCAGTACACCTCACATGGATTTTTAATCCATGTGGGCAGATCTCGTCAAATCCACTAGAAAGTGACCAGATCCTACAACCATCTTGGTATTTAGCTAGACTATTGCCATTTTGTAGCAGTGTGGCCAGATCGGGCTAGGTCCCAATATTTTGCCCCGGTCACTTCCTGGTACTTTACCACGGTTATTTCCCGGTAGTTTGCCAAGGTTAGGTTAAAGGTTAAAGGTCCGCCAATGAGTGGCAGTCAATGGGACAGAGTGACCTTACCTGACCTAACCTAGACCACAGCAGACTACCGGGACCTAACCTGCGCAAACTACCAGGACCTAACCTGGGCAAACTACCGGGAAATAACCGTGGTAAAGTACAGGAAATGACCGGGGCATAATACTGGGACCTAGCAACACTGCTACAAAATGGTAATTCTTTCAATAATACCAAAAAACCGTATGCAATAACAGTAATTATTGAAAGAATTACTGTTTTGTAGCTGTGTTGCCACATCAGGCTAGGTCCCAGTATTTGCCCCGGTCATTTCCCGATAGTTTGCCCTGGTTAGGTCCCGGTAGTCTGCTGTGGTCTAGGTTAGGTTAAGTAAGGTCAGGCTAATTTCAAAATGGGGCATTTGTGGAGGAAATACCATAGAATGGTCTAAATAAGTGGGTAATGAAGGTAGAAAAACCGGTATTTATTGAACCGAGAAACCGTACACAATAACGGTAATTCTTTCAATATTTACCGAAAGAGTAATGATGACACTGTAAAAAATGAATTATAATATATTAAAACACAGCCAACACTACTGACGAAGACGAAGAAGAAGGAGTAATGCCGACACAGTGAACAGGATATTATAATATATTAAAATACAGCTAAAACATACTGACGAAGGCGAGGAAGGAGTAATGCTGACACTGTAAACAAAACACAGCTGGAACGTGACCACTTCCACTGTTGCCACATCCGATTCTAACCTCTCCCTCATTCTCAATTTCTCATCCTTACATCATCAAAATTCATCATTATCATATTGCATAGATTAGTCAAAGATATAATGTACTTTGTGAATATTAATATCTGGGACTGGTGCTCCAGATTCTATACAGCTGGTCAACATCTATTTATATTTCAAGTAGATGATTCTGTGGACCCTGGGGCCTAATATTGTGTGTACAGTAGTCAATTTTCGTCTTTGCATCATCATGAGTGATTGAATGGTGCGCATCGTATTCTAGGTCACTGCTTAATTAAAAATGAGCGCGTATCTTATCATACATGAGAAATGATATGAGACGAGAACCATAAAGAACACGTTTACCAGTAACATCACAAAAGTTAACTGAAAAGTTTATTCATTTTATTACTATACTATAAGTAAACCTCCGCTAATGAACCGCCTTTGCTCTCAACCAATGAAACACATATATAATATGTTGACGGAAATAGGCATGTATATATAAGTTGTCCCAGATTCACTATAGTTCCAGGCTAGGTTGGGATATATATATATACTTGTGATCGAAAAAAATTATAATGCACGACTTGTGTGCATGTGTGTGTGAAAGGATGAGCGAATGATATAAATATACGGTTGTGTGTCTCTGTTTGAAAGGACGCAGTCATGGTATAATAAATGTATTGTAACAACTTGGTTGGTTACTATAGATAGGTGTATAAACTGGCAGAGGAAAACAGTTATTTATTTTATTGGTAGGTCCTCACAGTGGATATAGTGGTAGCCTACACTCTAGACATGGACTAGGTGAGGAGGAGAAGGATAGTAGACTAGTAGTGGCAGGTAGGTGAGCACAACGTGGTAGGTGTGCAGCTGTGGCTGGGCTGCTGTAGGTCGGGCTGAACAGGTGCGGACTGCAAGAGAGTGCGGCGGTGTCTGGAGCAGGTAGGATTGAGTCTGTAACAACAGGGTGTTGTATTACTATTGGGGTGAACAGACTCGATTGTACACGGTAACAATTTATTAGTACTACTACACAGGTTGATCACACACAAGTACTTCCTGGACTCCGTACCAAAGTAAGCGAGGTTTGTGGTTGTAGAGAGCAAGCACCTTTTAGTGGGACCGTCTTGCCTGCCGTGGCCGAGTAGAGAGAGAGCTGCTGCAGGAGGGAGCGTGGTGAGTTGTGGCTTGGAAGAGCAGTGGGCGAGGTCGGCGGCAGAGGCAAGAGGTCAGAGCAGGTAGAGTGCTGGCTGTAGAGTGAGTGGGGTTCTTTTTTTTTTTTTTTTTTTTTTTTGCCTATCACCCCTTGTGGGGTATTAAGGCATCAAAGCTTGATTTTGTTACTTCCTTCTCTTCTCCCTCCTTCCTTTCTTCTCTATCCTGTCATTGCCGAATGGGACAAGTTGTTTAGATTTTGAGAAGCTGGCCCGTGGTGTTATATTCTGCTGGACCAGACTTCCCTGATCTGGAAGATGTCGGGGTCTTGGCAACTGGAAATGTGCTGGTGAAATAGGTCGAGGCGAGGAGATGCGGACATCCACCATCATCTTCCAGGTCCTTGTTGTTGTCAACGGTGTCCTCTCTCGTGGTGGTAGTGGAGGAGGCAGAGCAGGGACCGGTGTCAGAGTCCTGAATGTCTTCCTCCGTTATAGAGTCAATTTCGGAAGGCTCAGGTGGTGCTGGTGTTGGTGGAGCCTTCATGCTGTTTGCCCGGTTGAGTGGGCGAGGCAACATCAACCGGCGACGGTGGTGACGCGTCCGTTCTGCCCCTCCTCCATCGTGCAGGCTTGTTGCCTCATTTCTTGGTGGTGGCTGTAGTAGTGGTGGGTGGTTGCAAATCAGGAGAAATGGCTATTGGTGGTAACCCATTTCTCCTGAAGATGTCCAGGAGGAGGTCACTGAGACGACCTAGCCCTTCTGCAGCTAAGGTAACAGCATTCTTGGTACAGACGGTGACGATGTCTTCCTGCTGCTGCCGTCACTGCGATGGTTGGGCATCAGCCGTCCTCCTCCCACGGGCATGGAGTGAGCCTCGGACCTGCCCACTATCAGGTCCGGCTACGTTGGTAGCCTCCACGCCCTTCCTCCCTCCCTCCACAGTGAAGGACACCTCGATCCTCTCCGTCCCCCAGTGATGGTGGTGAGGTGGTGGCAGCAGAGAGAAGGATGCCCATCCTGTGGACGAAGTAATATCTCTCGTCAGAGGTTAGAAAGCCATAGTCCTTCAAATGGTTAAACCACTTCACCCTGCCAACAAGACGGTCGGCAGGGGAAGTGGTGTGATCGGCAGCAGGTGTTATCAGGGCCATGGCTGGTTGTAGACTCGTTTGTTGTTTATCTCGTTTGGTTGGCTGCACGCACAGGTGTCATGGCAGCCCCCAGTGGCAGAAGAACAGGTGAGGACGGGGAAGCACAAGGTGCTTGGTGTGTGCTACAGTAACCCTCTCCACCACACAACACACACACGACCCTGGCATACGGCACACCATCACCACTACTGGAGCCCCCTGTTTCGCCAAGCTCCGGAGGATGCCCCCGAGCATCTGGAAGCGGCAAAACGTGAGTTTAACGTCATGCTCCAACAGGGGATAGGGAGACCATCAGACGGTGCTTAGGCATCGCCACTACATATGGTGCTAAAGCAGCAGGAAGAAGAGTGGAGGGCATGTGGTGACTACAGAGCGCTGAACGCTGCCACCACACCCGAAAGGTACCCGATACCGCATATCCTGGACTTTCAATCCAAGCTCCAGGGATGTGCGGTATTCTCAAAGATAGACCTGGTACGGGCATTCCACCAAATCCCTGTTGCGGAGGACGACATCAAGAAAATGGCTATCACCACGCACTTTGGCCTGTTCAAGTAACAACTTCGGTCTACGCAACGCCGCCCAGACCTTCCAACAGCACCTGAGGAAACTATTCGGCAGACTACAGCAATACGAATTTAAAGTCCACCCCTCCAAATGCATCCTGGGAGCTGACAGTCTCAACTTCCTCGGGAACTGTACATGTTACCCCTGACGGCATCTCCCCCCTCCCACAGAAGGTAGAGGCCATCAGGGAGTTCCCACCACCTACCACCGCCAAGAAACTTAGGGAGTTCCTGGGAGTGGTCAATTACTACCACTGCTTCATTCCCCAAGCCGCCTCTGCCCTCACACCACTCCACGACCTCTTAAAAGGACTGAAGAAGATGTTGCAGAAAAAGTTGGTGTGATCCACAACAGCCGAGGAAGCCTTCAATAGTATCAAGGCAAAGCTGGCAGACAGTACCCTCCTTGCCTACCTAACTCCACACGCACTGACATCCATCTACACAGACGCCTCCAACAATGCCATCGGGGCAGTTCTCCTGCAGGAAGTGGACAGAACCTTGAAACCAATCGCGTTTTTCAGCAAGCCACTTGAGCCACCACAGCGGAAGTACAGCACCTTCGACAGAGAGCTGGTGGCTATTCACGATGCTGTCAAACACTTCCGCCACTTCTTGGAGGGTAGGAGTTTCCATATCTGCACCGATCACAAGTTCTTGACGACAGCAATGCAGCAGCAGGGCACCAACTGGTCGCCAAGAGTAACACGCTACCTGGCGTTCGTATCAGAATTCACCACCGACATCCACCATGTCGGGCGAGGACAACGCAGTCGCCGACACCCTATCTAGATCACTCCCGCCACAACCCAACATCACTTCGATCAAGCAGATGCCTCTACTCAACTTCCTGGCCATCGCTGCAGCTCAGGGCACAGACACACACCTCCAGGACCTCCTCACAGGTGACACTGGACTCCGCCTGGAGTACTTGACCGCCCCGGATGTGGTTACCAAGCTTTGGTGCAATACATCATGCAGGACGCCATGCCCCTATATCCCTACAGAGTTCAGACTGCAGGTATTCAACCTGCATTCTCTCAACCACTTGGGTGTCACAAGTACCCTACGCCTTATCAGCCGCTGGGCAGTCTGGCCAGGTATGAGTAAGCAAGTTAAGGGATGGGTCACCTCATGCATCCCGTGCCAGCGAGCGAAAGTAGGATGCCATACCCAACCCCCAATACGGGAGTTCACTGTGCCTACCAGCAGGTTCCACACTGTGCACATCGACATTGTGGGACCCCTGCCTCCTTCCCGCAGCTCAAGTTACCTACTCACATGCATCGACAGGTTTACACGCTGGTGTACCACAAACCCCATGGACGACATCACCGTCGAAGGTACTGTCCGCCACTTCCTCAGTAACTGGGTGGCCAATTTCGGTTCCCCGGCCGTAATCGTCACAGACCAAGGAACTCAGTTTGAGTCAAAGGCGTGGCAAGATATGCTCAATATCCTATGGACCTGCTGCCAGAGGACCACAGCTTACCACCCATGCAGTAACAGCATGGTAGAATGCCTACAAGTCCTACAAGATTGAGTCAAGCTCGTAATGTACCATATTTTACAACCCAATGATCATATTTTTCTCTAAGCTACGTATGTTTTTGGCACACACCACTTCTTCTGATAATGTGTTTCATTGATCTATTACTCTATTTGGAAAACTATATTTCTGTAGCCTACATTTTTATCTCCTCATCTTTTAATTAATTTCTTACTGTGTCCTCTCATTATAGGTATTCCTTGTTGACACAAGTTTTCTATATCCATTGTAGCAGACACCAAGCACCTTGCGCTTCCCCGTCCTCACCTGTTCACTTGCCACTGGGGGCTGCCATGACACCTGCGCGTGCAACCAACCAAACGAGATAAAAGGAGCGGGATGCGCCATGCTCAAATCACTCTACAGCCAGCACTCGACCTGCACTCACCTCTTGCCTCTGCCGCTGACCTCGCCCGCTGCCGTACCAAGCCACAACACACCACGCTACCTCCTGCAGCAGCTCTCTCTCTACACTCGGCCACGGCAGACAAGTCTCACTCTCTACAAAGTGCTTGCCCTCTACAACCACAACCCTCGCCTACCTTGCTACAGAGTCCAGGAATCACTAGTGTGAGAACCAACCTTTGTAGCTACACAAATAAATTGTTACCGTGTATAATCGAGTCTGTTCACCCCAATAGTAGCACAACACCCTGTTGTTACAATTGGTGACCCCGGATTCAGCTCGTTTACACAAGCTACAACTACAGTACTCCACTCTACATCCACGTACTACAGTCACTCCACGCTATGTCCACGTGCTACATCTACTCCACACTACTGGTATGTTCAACATCTCTACACCCATCCTGTTGTTACACTATGTTTTCGTTTTCTGTAATACATATATTAACATTATTGGTGCCAATACTGAGCCCTGAAGAACTCCACTTGTGACCTTCAGCCACGGAGAATAGTTCCCTCACAGTACTATTCTCATTTTTCTTCCTTCTAGGAAATCTTCCATCCATAGGCCTATATATGTGTGTATATATGCGTGTGTGAAAGGATATATGTATAATATAAATGTACCATTGTGTGTGTGTGTATGTGTGATATAAATGTGTGTGAAAGGATTTTTTTTTTTTTTTACATATAGTGAGTGGAGGAAAGGAAAAAACAAATAAATAAATGGTTCCATTTGCCTATTGGCATCCTCCACTCATAAAATATTTAAAACAACTGGATTTAAATTGCTGGGGGTTATAACTTGCTGGAAAACATTCCCTTGGTAGAGAATTCCAGAGGGAAGTAGTACGGGGAGTAAATGAATTTTTGTAAGCAGTTGTCCTGCAACGTGGAGGAGTCAGTGTGAACTCATGCGCATTCTCAGCTGCCCTAGTCCTCCGCGGGAATACGCGAAGGGGTGGTATAATCAGGGCAAGTTCATCCGAACATTTCTTATAAAAGTATCTATAAAATAGTGCAAGGGAAGCAACATTTCTACATACTGATAAGGGAGGGAATTCATTAGTGATCATAGGATTATTGATCTGCAGTCTGATAGCTCTGTTTTGAATTTTATCTAATTGTCTTAACACCACCGATCCACAACCAGCCCACAGAGGTGAACAATATTCCATCTGGGAACGCACATGACTCTTATATATTACTGCTAACTGCTCGTCAGTCAAATAATTACAAGCTCTGTATAAAAGTCCCATCTTCCTAGATGCAGTTTTGGCAATGGATTTTACATAGGGAGTCCAACTGAGGTTTTCATTTAAAGTTACACCAAGGAGATCAATGCTGTGGGACTTGGGGATATTTGTATTATTGAAAATAATGTGAGAATCTTGATTATCTGATCTATTTGAGAACGGGATGTATTTAGTTTTATTTGCATTAAAAGAAACTAGGTTGTTTTGTCCCCATTCAAAGATCTTCGTTAAGTCTTTATTTAATGAAATTGAAGTGGCAAGTTTGTATTCTAAAATATTGTGTTGAGTAAAACTATCATTAAATGAGAAGGAACTGTGAATAGTTGAATCATCAGCATAGGAGTGAATTGAATTCTGAGTAACTGACAAAAGATCATTAATATGAATGAGGAACAAAGTTAGAGCCAAGACCGCTCCTTGAGGAACACCAGCATTAATGGGATGAAAGTCGGAATACAGACCATCTACCATCACACGTAATTTTCTGTTGCTAAGATATGAATTAATTAGGGGAACAAAAGATTGAAGGCCATAATGTGGAAGCTTAGACAGTAATGATCTGTGCCATACTCTGTCAAAGGCTTTAGATATATCAAGACAAATTATGTGAGTCTCTCCATGTTTATCAGTTGATTGGAATATGTTATCTGTGAAATAACAGAGCAAGTCCACAGTAGATCGTCTCTGTCTAAAGCCATATTGCTTATCATTTAGCAGATGATTTTTCTCAAGGTGCTTTACAAAGTGATTGTTAAGAACTATTTCAAATATTTTACCGAGAGTAGACGTGATGGCAATTGGTCTGTAATTTGATGGATTTGTGGTAGCTCCTTTTTTGGGAATTGGTTGTACATTGGCTTCTTTCCAGGCGGCTGGGAAGGACGAGGTATGGAGACATATACGAAATAATTTTAAGAGAATTGGAGCTAATTCTTTTGAGCAATTTTTTAATACAGTGGGAGGAATTTCATCTGGCCCTGGAGCTTTGTCGATAGATAGATTCTCCAAAATGGTCCGCACTTGTCTTGTATGAATTATTAAGGGTGGACTTTCTGGGGGAGTTAAAATTCAAAATGGGAGTGTTTTGAGCAGTGTCATTGAGGTTTGAATTTGTGGCGAAGATATTGGCCAAAAGATTTGCTTTACCACGTGGATCACATATGAGATTTCCATTGCTATTCTTTAAAGGGGGAATAGATGAACCATGGTTGAAGTTAGATTTGAATGAGTTTACTGTTGACCAAAAGATCTTATTATCATTAGGATTATTCAGTAATTTATTGACTTGTTTATGTATGAAGTTAGATTTGGCTAAATTAGTAACAGCTTTAGCATGGCATCTGACAATTTTGAAATAATTGTATGACTGAAGAGTTTTCGACTTTGTATAGGCATTATAGGCTATTGATTTATGTTCTGTAGCTCTGGCACAGCTGTGATCAAACCATTTTGGAGAGTTAGATCTTTTTGAGTATTGATGGTGAGGGATATACGTTTCCATTCCTATTTTTATAAAGTCAGTAATATGGTTCAGGAAGCTATCTGGGTCAGTAGAGTAAAATGATGACCAAGGAATGTTAATTAAAAAGTCACGGAACCCCACCCAATCTGCAGCATCATAGTGCCATTTGGTCACTCGGATGGGTTCAGAGTGGATGGGTAGGGAGGAGTGGGAACAGGAGACTGCAATGAGGCAATGGTCTGAGGATCCAAGAGGGGACTTCACTTCAACACTATATGTTTCGGGATTGGTAGTAAGAAACAAATCAAGTAGGTGCGGTCTATGTTCTGGATTATCAGGTATGCGAGTAGGGTGCTTGATTAGTTGGGTGAGATTGAATGAGTCTGCGAATAACTCGCATTCAAGCCCAGGTTCATCAGTTCTGGCCGAATGAGTGAGCCACTCAACATTGTGGACATTAAAATCACCCAGTAAGGATATATCAGATGCAGCATTAATGTTTAAATCAGAAAGAATGGAGGTCAGGGAATCAAAGAGGCTATTATCTGGGGAGGCATTTGGTGATCGGTAAATACAACAATAATATTTAACTGAGCCTGAAGAATTTAGCTTGTAAATTGAGTAATCAAAATCTGGTGATGCGAGATTGAAAATGTTCTCCAAGGATATTGTTGATCTAGCAAAACAGCAAACGCCTCCCTTTAATCTAAAATTTGACATTAAAATGTATGATATAAATGTACTGTACCGTTGTGTGTGTGTGTCTGAAAGGATGAATGTATGATATAAATGTGTGTATATACTGTATGTGTGTATGAAAGGATGTATGTATGATATAAATATGTGTGTGTACTGTATGTGTGTGTGAAAGGATGAATGTATGATATAAATGTGAGTATATATGTGTGTGTGAAAGGATGTATATGTATGATATAAATGTGTGTATATACTGTATGTGTGAGTGAAAGGATGAATGTATGATAGAAATGTGTGTATATACTGTATGTGTGTATGAAAGGATGAATGAATGTATGATATAAATGTGTGTGTGAAAGGATGTATGTATGTATGATATAAATGTGTGTATACGTATGTGTGAGTGAAAGGATGAATGTATGATATAAATGTGTGTATATACTGTATGTGTGTATGAAAGGATGAATGAATGTATGATATAAATGTGTGTGTGAAAGGATGTATGTATGTATGATATAAATGTGTGTATACGTATGTGTGAGTGAAAGGATGAATGTATGATATAAATGTGTGTATATACTGTATGTGTGTATGAAAGGATGAATGAATGTATGATATAAATGTGTGTGTGAAAGGATGTATGTATGTATGATATAAATGTGTGTGTGAAAGGATGAATGTATGATATAAATTTGTATGTATGTATGCATGTGTTGGCTATACTGACGCGACGTTCATATGTTTGTTGTGTTGACGACTGTGAGGGTGAAAATGGAGGAGGACTCTCAAAACCAGGGTAATCTAACTGCTTTACATCCATTATCACGCCCACCCAAGCAACGGGGGGGATGTTTTAGGATTGTGTGTGTGTGTGTCAGGGTGTGAATGTGTGTGTGCGTGTATGTATGTGTGTGTGAGGTGTGCCTATCGTGTCTAAATAAGAGAGCTGCTGGGAGTATGTGTTTGTCTGTGTGTTATCCCATCTCTGCAACCTTGACCACTACACTTTAATGTTTTCCTATGCTATGCCTCACCTATCTACTCCTGCTCACAATATCCATAGCACATGTTCTTATTTTTTCATTAGAAGTGTTTCTGTGAAGGTATTTAGGTCATAGATATCATCATTCTCGTAATCCAGGTCATCACTAACCATAGGCTGCTTAATTAATGTTATGGACCCTATGATCGTGTATGAGAATTGTTGGTGACTTCTGATTCCTCCTGAATATGCCACGAAATAAGCTTACCAATTCTTAGTAACTCCACCTCAGAGTTAATGGTCTTGAGGTAATTGGTTCAGGATTGGGGCAGTAAGCCTCCTTTCATATAGGTGTGTGTTTCGTGGCAATATTTGAAGGACTTGTTTACCTCCAAATTTCTTACTTCATTATAGGGCCCCATATTGTAGTTGGCATTAAGGGGGAAGTACAGTGTTGGTATATCTGGAGCTACTGATTCCACCAAACTATTCCAAGTAACAGAACACCCTTATTTTTGTTCATCTGGTCCAGTTTCCTGCCATAATTTGGAAGAATCATGACACTCCAATGTAGCAAAAGTGAATCACCTCCTTAAGGGAGGAATCTGTTGTTGGTAAAGTGATGGGCTAGTGATTCCTCCACATTGTGCCATGAAATAGGTCCCCTATTAGTAACACTGGGGTCGTCTGTTTCCTGGCATGGTTTGGAGGAATCAGTAGCCCTCCAATTTATCAACAAGAGATTCCTCCCTTATCTACTTAGCCGCGGGCCTTATCTACCGTGGCAGCTCTGTTTTGCTGGCTTTCTCCTGCCCTCACGGTCACTGTGTAAACAACGTATTTGATGGCTAATAGTTTGTAAATCACTCATGCTACATAAACATATGATACAGGATTTTAAAGTACAATCCTTTAGCTGTCGCCTGATATACTTGTGAAGACTAAATGGCATCCTTAGGATGGCTAGCCAGCTCAGGATGACCAACTCAAAATTAACTTTTACCGTACACTATTTACATATCTAAGTATGTATTCGCACTCTATTTTCGTTATAAAACATTTCAGAATCACATTTTTCAACACAACAATATGAAATATAATGTCACTGTCGTTTTTACGTACATATATGGTAATTACAGGAAAAACGGAGCTCTGGAAATACATCTTTTCACTCACACTGTTAGTTCAACACTGGCAGGAGGATGGTGGCTGGACTATGGGTCTATGGCTACTCCCAACCAGCCCAAAATGTTGCCACCTTAGACAACCATATGTTATGGGGTGCGCAATTTTAAAAACTGCTTTGACGAGACTTCTTGTCACCCGCGGTTTAAGGGTTAATTCCAGGTGGACAGTCAATCTGTTATTCCGTTTCCAAGTCATGTTTTGAGGTGAAGCATAGATATGGGTGAAGATATACATCTTTTTTGTGTATTTGGGGTGAATTGGTCTCATGTTTTTGGTACTGACTGTACAGTCAGTGTTATAGTATGTTATCCTATACTGATGGAAGATGTTTAATGTTTGTCCAGACATCTGTCGTGTGTGTCGGTGTGAAGGGACGAGTGATCGACCACTCTTCCACCCATGTATCTGTACAGGCAGTATTAAGTTCATCCACCAAGACTGTCTGGTACAATGGCTTCGTTACTCCCGCAAGGAATACTGTGAACTCTGTAAACATCGCTTTCATTTTACACCAAGTATGTACTGTGTTATATCTCACTATACTGTATGCTAACTATATATACTGTAGTTCAGATAATATGTGTAGTAGGCCTTTAATATGCCATGAATATATAATTCCAAGTTTTCAACACTTTTCATTTTTTGGAAGATCATTACTCTGATTGTCAATAAATCATAACAGGTTGGGATAGAAGTATGAATATATATTAATGTTAAAGGTCTTGAAATATTGTCTATTTTCTGTAGAATGCTGATATAAGTTGTTCAACATAATGACTTCCAGCTTCTTGATGAATAACCAAGTATGTGTGTGGCTACAGTCTACTCCCCAGACATGCCAAAACGGTTGCCAATAGCAGACATTCTGTCTGGCCTTGCCAGAAGTATGGGTACAGCAGTGAGGTATTGGCTTCATTATACCTTGGTGGCAGTGGCATGGCTTGGTGTGGTGCCTCTCACTGCCTGTAGGATCTACCGCTGCCTCTTCACTGGCTCCGTCTCTTCCGTCCTCACATTACCCCTCGACATGCTCTCCACGTATGTACAGTTATACTCTAGTCTCTGATCTTACCATACAGTAATCTTCAATAACCGGTACTATGTTTATAAGGCATATCAAAACTGTTTATTTTTATATAATACCATAAATTGTTTAGTTACCAGTACTACCAGTGACAAGCATAAATTGCTTACTGTATTTATACTAAAATGTTGTGTCATACATGAAAATTTTGATTTTTTCCTACAGAGACAATCTCGTGTCGGACATATTCCACGGTTGTTTTGTGGTAACATGTACACTGAGTGCATTCATTAGTCTGGTGTGGCTCCGAGAACAGATACTACATGGAGGAGGACCAGATTGGCTTGACCAGGACATACAACACGAGGTAACTCATGATATCTCTGCATTAGTATTATTACTGGAATTGAACTCTGAAACATGACTTGCTTGCTTCTTAGAGTCTGCTGAGATTCCTTTAAAGGTTACCTTGGGACAGACAAGGAAGGAGGATTGATAAATACTAAGTACAGTAATGGTTGTGAAACTCTTGGTGAATTTCGTTTTGTTGAGTGTTGAAGCTATTCATGAAGTACTGTAATGAAATGATTTCCTCATAGTGAAAAGTTTGACAAAACTCATGATGCACTATTTTTTCAGCATGAACCACCTGGAAACTTTGGTTTAGTAAATCAAGGAAATGGACAAGGGGCAGCACAGGCAGCCAATGACAATGCTTTGCCTCCCATTGAGAGAGCCAACGATAACTTTGGTATCATAAATCAAGGGAATGTTCCGGGTGGAGCCCAGGCAGTCATTGAGAATGCTTTGCCAGTCTTACCACCTGTAGAGGGAGCCAATGACAACTTTGGTGGCATCATCAATCAAGGGGGTGGCCAGGGTAGAGCCCAGCCAGCCAATGAGAATGCCTTGCCTCCTATAGAAGTAGCCAATGAGAATCCTGACATGATAGAAGAGCCACCTCACCAAGAAGTGGCTCATATCCCACCCAACCAAAACATACCAGAAGGTGATACATATTTACATTATCTCTTTTTGATCAATGGATATATTTGCATCTAATACATATTGTACACTATAGTATTACCCTTGAATTGGGTTGTCTACTCCACTCCCTGCAAAAGCAGCAGTTGTATGATTATAACAAATTGTAAACCAGTACGTATTGATGGTTTGTGTTATTATAAAAGTTTGTAAACCAGTATGTTATGATGGTTTTTGTTATTATAAATATTTTTGTATCGGTATATTATGATGGTTTGTGTGATTATAAATATTTGTGTACCAGTATATTATGTTGGTTTGTGTGATTATTTGTGTACTGGTATGTTTTGAAGGTTTGTGTAGTTATACAAATTTGTGTATGTGTATGTTATGATGATAGTAATAGTGTTGTGTGTTTGGTGTAGGTAACGAGGGTGAGCTGGTGCATGAAGGTGTAGCCGGGAACAACAACCTGGATGGAGGGGCAGCAGCGGATGATGTCAACTGGAACCCCATCGAGTGGGACCGAGCAGCAGAGGAACTAACATGGGAGAGGCTACTGGGGCTTGACGGCTCTCTGGTCTTCCTTGAGCATGTCTTCTGGGTGGTTTCTCTCAACACTATGTTTATACTGGTGTTTGGTGAGTTTATGCACCATCTCATTTGTACAAGACTATTGATATTTTGGGATTGTCTCTCAGTATCTTGGTCATACTAGTTTTGATGAGTGTTTTACTTATGGGTGGTCTCTGATTACTATATATTCATATTGGTATTTAGTAAGTTTATTACATGTATGTAAATTTCTATATTAAACACTTTTATTATCTATGCTATGTACACTCGATCAAAAAAGTATCGTTCATTTCCCTCGTGAAACATTTTGACACCTAAGACGATGGCTACTGAAAACGAGCTTGTTTATCATGAGCTGTAGTGATCATTTACAGAACCATCGGAACCCACCTGCGCGATACTTTTTTGAGCCAGTGTACACATGTAGCAAGTAGGTGTCAGGGTGTAATGGCATTCCACTTCTACCTTACATACTTTTTGCACTAGTTATAGTTAGGTATTTGTTTTAATGCAGTACACTACTGTACTGTATACTCATGCATTTTACTTTATTTTTCAGCATTTTGTCCATACCACATTGGTCACTTCACCATTGTGGGGTTCAAGTTGAAGGGTTGGGTATCAGCATCACATTTTGAGGGTTTACTGACAGCTCTGTGTGGTTACTGTGTAGTGGGTCTGTGTCTGGTGTTGCTTCACACTCTGGCGGCCATCATACGACTCAACAGGTCAGTCATTCAAGGATGTGGTGCAAATGCATTCAGCTGGCCAGCACAGTTCAGAAATTAGACAAGAAGCCAGTGCATTTTCGTCAGAATATAAATAGCATCACAGTACAGAAACAATGGAAATAAAAAATATAGATGACAGATTCTTAAGTTTAAAGTTGATGTCACACTTGTTAAGTGAATATTTTGCAACTTTCATTTTTGTTGGTAATGCCAGAGTGGTATAGAAAAAAGTTTGGTTTGCAGATCAAAGAGAGTGTTAGGGTTGTGCTACGTGGTGGTGAAGGTTGCTCTGCTCAGTGTGGTGGAGATTGGTGTCTTCCCTCTTATTGGTGGCTGGTGGCTTGACATCTGCTCCCTCTCTCTCTTCGATGCCACACTCAAGGTAATATTACAGAACTCTGTGATTTCACTGCAAAAGTTTCTTTCTTTGTATGTTTCCAATTGGTCAAAAGCAACTGCATAAAAAATATTAATCTATAATATAAGGAAATTTGGATAGAATATTTCTCATGTAATGGTATAGAAAAATATATTATTTTTGTGTCTTCTTGTTGGGTAAATGTATAATGTTGTGATTGTTATCATACAGTAGGTTTGCCTATTTGGATGACAGAGGGGCTCGCTTAAAGAGAAACCCTCCCCTACTAACAAAAAATGGCCCTGTTTTGTGGCTGTGGGGTAGCTCTCGATAAATATTTGCAGTCCTTGGTTAATCACCTGAATCTTCAAAGCATGTGTCAGGAATATCTTCTTTTGCTCGACCTTTAGCATGGTGAAAGCAGGTGTTGGTTGGTAGGGTGTAGGGTTGGGGGCAACAAGTTGGTGACAGTGGAGAGGTGGCTACACAGGATGTGAGGGAGTGGGAAACTGACTGAGTGAGACTGAGAAAAAAGCCAGCTAGGGGAGCGTTTGTTTTGTTTGTTATTTGGACTTGACGCCTATAAACTTTGTAATGATCAGTAAGGTGATACAGTATATTTATAAAGTGACAGAGTGTGTGTATGTGGAGAAGTGTATGTGTGTGTGTGTGAAGTGTACATGTGTATTGTGTGGTGTCGGTGAGAGTGTCTGGGGGGAGTGGCTAGTTGTAGGCTTGTAGCGTGGGTTTAGGGGACAAAGGGACTGGCAAAAACGTGATTTGTGGAAGCATTGCACATAAGATAATAAAAGGTGCTGATTTGGGGTTTGTCACGCATAAGGTGAATCGCTCATTTAGAGAACACGCATAATAGGTGAACCTACTGTACTTTACTGAAAATTTAATTCTGAAAACAAGTGTTGCATGTACTGTAATGAAATGCATGTGTATGTGTGTGTGTCAGGATCGTGAGGTGAGCTTCAAGGCAGCTCCAGGCACATCCATGTTCATCCATTGGTTGGTGGGGATGGTGTACGTCTTCTACTTTGCTTCCTTCATATTGTTGCTGAGGGAAGTCTTACGGCCGGGGGTCCTCTGGTTCCTCAGAAACCTCAATGATCCAGACTTTAACCCCGTCCAAGAGGTCAGTTGTCACTTCAAACAACATCACATACAATAATATTACAGTGTTGTAGGGTCACTCTTCATTGTGTGTATAATGATGATTTTAATCAAACCTCACTAACTATTATTAAGATAGTGGTTACAGTTAAAAATAGTAATTCCCAGACAGGTGTAAGATTGTAACCAGTTGGCTGTAGTGACCTTAACCTGACATACTTGAAATGAATGAAGGATATTCCCAGTACATATAGCTGTACTTTAACTGGTAAGATCCTCAAGCCCTGGTTGTGACTGGAGACTATTATCTACGTCCCCACAGATGATTCACCTTCCTATCGTGCGTCACACCCGTCGGTTCTTGGCCTCCATGGTGATCTTTGGGTCAACAGTGCTACTTATGTTGTGGCTACCTATCAAGATCATCCATGCACTCTGGCCAGCCTTCCTACCCTACCACATCACTCTCTCCAGGTCAGTACTTGTATCTTTCTTGAGCCAACATGAAGGGTGGAGTAATCGCTGTTGTGTTTGTGATATTTGTAAATAATGAAGGATTATCATTGGATTCACTGGAAATAGATAATTGACCTGTGAGACTGTCTTATGCCAATACCTTCAGTCATTCAGGTATGATTATTCAAGTGACCCTTGATATTATTATCAGTGACACACCGGTAAGTGAGCTGTCATTGGAGCTGCTGCTGCTTCAAGTAATCTTACCGGCACTACTGGAACAAGGACATACCCGGGTGTGGCTCAAGCTGCTTGTAAGACACTGGTGTGCCACTGTCTCTCATGTCCTTGGCTTACGATCCTACCTGCTGGGGGATGTCCCACTTGATGCTCAGGTACCAGACCAGAATGATTAATTTTTCTTTGACAAATTATATTAATTAAAATTTTGAGTCATTTAAAGGAAAGATTTTGTCTGCAATAATGCCATTGTCATTATTGATTGTACTTTGAATTTGTTGTAGGGTGGAGGTATTGTGATTGGTGGTGATGCTGGAGCTGGAGATGGGGCTGCTGCTGGTGGTGAAGGTGGTGAAGGTGGTGGTGGTGGTGGGCAGGCAGAGGAACAGCCTGCTGAAGGTGTGGCCAACCCTGTGGTGGGAGGTGGTGGAGGTGTGGGTGCTGGAGGGGCTGGTGTGGGTGCTGGTGCTGCTGCTGGTGCTGCTGCTGGAGGTGGAGGGGATGCACTGGCAGGGGGCCTTGGGGCTGCACATCAGGCCCTTCTTCAGCGTGATGGACCCACCGGTGAGTCACCACCATATCAACTCTTAATGACCTCTTTTCAGTAATTGCAAGGCCAGCTGTTGTTTTTACCCCCTAACTTGGGTATTGACTTTCTTTTGCCCATAATATCAATGTTCGTCTTTACACAATATCATCAAATTAGATCGGCTAGGGAGTAAATGTTAACCCATTTTTTTTTACAGGGTTTCAGGCCTATGTACGTCCACGGTGGTTTGGTGTGCGGATCCTGGGTCTGGTGGTGATGATGTGTGTGAGTCTGACAGCCGCCTCCATCATGTGCCTCACTCTGCCTGTGTTGGTCGGCCGGCAGTGCATGTATCTCGCCCTCGGAGACACCAAGGTACAGTTGCGGCACATTCCTTTAGTGTCATTTGAGGAGCTCGTTGGAGAAAGGTAATTGGTATAAGTCAATACAAAAATTTGCTTTTAATGTCTATCCTGTGGCCATTGCAAAGGAGAGATGTTGTGAAATTAATTTGATGTGAGTAATGCAACAGCTTGGGTTAAGAATTATGACAAATATCAGTACTGAAATGTTTGTGGCATTCAGACATTAAAGGTAATATATTTATTTGCAACATACATTTATATTTATGTCATTCTCCAACTGAGTTCTTCATACAACTACTCCTAGAAATGATGGCACTGTATACTATATTTATTTTATCACAACCTATAATGGTCTTCATCCTCACACTAATGTTCAGGGATTGAATGAGTTGGAAAACATGCCATCACTTCTACTTCAGTGTCATTTGCTCTTGTTACTCATTGGGTGCATTTGCTATCATTAGGGGTGACCCATCCTGTTGGTGGAAGAGGTGTATGTAGTCTATGTATCTGTGTTACTCCTATTACCAACACCTCAACACTGGAGCTATATTTATATCACATCAGAATCAGGGGAAGAAATAAATACCACATGAGGTGTTGTGTGACTGAGTTGAAGTAGTGCTGATTCTCTGTTGGTATATGTTTGCCAAATGATATCTTTCATTTACTGTTTATAATTCCACTTTAGTTATTTGATATTATAATTGAATTTTATTTGCCAGGGCCAAAACAAGTTGATATACAGTAGATTTATTCTTCTTCCTCCTGCTATACTGAACTTGTGTAATACTTTTATAGTTTGACAGACATTCAGCTACAAACAAGAGCAGCATAAATTAGTATACATTTCACTGGCATAATGTTGTACAACTGTGTCTTACTTCTCTATAGTGAATTCCAATAATCTACTGTATAACTAGCACCACTAGGCCATATAGGGCATTTGGTACTAATCTTTGCAGTGAAAGTAGATAGTTACAGTATTAGGGTAAAAGTTACAGTATTTCACATTTATTGTTGTTAGAGAGGAAAGTTAAGTGTCTACAGTATATTTAACCTGGTCTGTAGCTTGGCAAACGGAGTGAAGATATAATCATCTACAACTTCCCTGTGAGTAAATACACTATTGTTCTGTTTTATTGTGACCAACCAACAATAACCAGTCAATTATTTACTTTGTTTACTTTCCACACTTACCAGAAACCTAGGAATGACAATGGTGCTAAAAAATTCATATGGTTTATATCTACATTACCACCCTCGTGGATTAGTATGGTTAATGTCTTCAATTTAGGATTCAACAAAAATGGTATGGTACAGTAGTGGGGAAGAGTGCAATCCTAATAGGCCTAATTTAGTTGAGAATTCCACTGGTTTAGATCATGATAGAATTCTGATATGTTGATATTGGTCTTGAAGGTGCCACCAGTTTCACATAAAAAAAAAAAAAAAATTGGCAATACAATCCTCCTGTGTCTATGATTGCAGATTTGTATTATATTCTGTGTTTAACTGTTATAATTATCAGCTCTTAAACAGGAATATGACTTAAAGTTAATTCTCTCATCAATTATATCAATTAAACATAAATAGAAGTTTATATAATGTGTTAGAGTGCAATAGTAATGACTGAAAATCCATTTAACTTTTTGGATATGCAGTACTGTACATTGTTTCTCAGGAAATGTTAATCTGTAAAGTACAAGATACAGTGATTACTCAAAGAGAATGGCTCTGTTCAAACAGTCTCGATAATTACTCTTGAGGGGGAAATTTTGTGTTGGTAAATCTGGAGCAGCTGAATCCTCCAAACTATTTCCAAGCAACAGAACACCATTATTTTTGTTCATATGGTCCTGTTTCCTGGCATACTTCGGAGGAAGCAAGGCACTCCAATGTAGCAAAAGTGAATTACTCCCTTAATGTTATTGATGATGAACACATGTCATCACTGTAACGGTGTACTGTACTGTAAATGTTTGGTATAATTTGGCTTGGTTTTCAGTACAATTACCTAAAGAGCTGGTATATTTTTACCAAAATATAAAAATGCATTACAGGACTCAGTTCCCATACCTAGTAACTTCTCATTTTGTGACTAGGTATTACTTACTGTACTTGAATTGACATAACATGTGCGAGTAACCACATGCAACATCTATCTCTCTCTCTCTCTCTCTCTGTGATCAGGTACATGAGCTGTACACAGGTGCATGCGGTCTGTACCTGTGTCTGCTGGGCATCCGTGGCATCACATTGCTGGCCTCGTGGGTGGTGCTGGGTTGGTCGCAGGTCATCCTCCGACTACACCAATGGGGCGTCATGGTCAGTTACCTTCTCCGGGTAACTCTCAACTTTTTTACTTTCCGTTTATTTCTGTTTATTGTATAGGTTGCATTTCTTTTATGTGTAGCCTAGTGTAACTCTTGCAAAAAAGGGAGATGGAGATTGATGATTATAATATTGAATTACGAAGATATATATATAGTATGTTGGTTATTCGTATGTGAGCTTGCATACGGGAAGCTGCAGGATTGTTATTCATGCAGTTACTTTGGATGTGATTTAGATATAATGATAGAAATACTTGTTATTGTCTTTGTAAGTGATATGAGTGTGTGTATTGATTTCAGGGAGTGAAGGCAGTTATTGCCTTGGTGGTTGTGGCAGTGGTGGTGCCATTGATGGTTGGAGTATTAATGGAACTAGTCATTGTCATTCCTCTACGTGTACCTCTCCACCAAACACCCATCCTCTTCCTATGGCAGGTCAGTTTTACCAGTAGTGTTATTATTATTTGTGGAACGGCCTCCACTCAATACTCTTGAGTGGAGTTTCTTAACTGTACCTTGCTATAGCAACAGTTTGTGCTATGATAAACTAATTTTCTATCATAGTTACTGTTGTCTCACAGAACAGAGCTTTGATTGAGCTCTTAAGAATTGGAAATAATTATGAGTGACTTTTGCAGAAATGGGTTATTGGTTTTATGTTCACTTAGGTTGAGGTGTTCAGTTGTTGTTATTTCCTATGAAGGGCTTTTGTTCTGCTGAGAATCAGTACACTTTTGCCAGGATTAAAAAAAAAAGAACATATGATAAGTTGCTGTTCTTTCCTCAGGACTGGGCTCTGGGTGTACTGTATACAAAGATCATGTGTGCCCTGGTGATGATGGGTCCCAACTGGTGGCTCAAGACCAACTTGGAGCACATATACCTTGGTGGGGTGAGAGGACTGGATCTCAACCTACTGGTGGGGCAAACTGCTCTCCCTGTTATTGCTTGTCTGGGGGCCTGTCTCACCGTGCCCTACGTCACTGCACACACTATCTCACCCCTCCTTGCTCCACCCAGTGCTTTGGTCAGTACCCATATCACTTCACTACATGATTTTACACTCAAGTCCTTTATTGAAGATCACCAAATGTTTTCCCAGGCTTCATTTATTCATTCCCCACCATAATACATTTGTTATCTACCAGGTCTGTGTTGAATGATAAATATTCAATATGTTAGCCTAATATTGATATCCTACTGTACTAATTACAACCACAGGTGCACTAATACAGTCTCCACACCACTCTAGATCCTGGTGGAGAGACGTATATACCCTGCACTGCTGGTCATCACTCTACTCTCAAGCCTCATTATCATGCAAGTGGTCCAGTTCACCCGCCTCTATGAGCACATTAAGAACGACAAGTACTTGGTGGGCCGAAGACTTGTTAACTACGACCACACCAGCACCCATCCCTTGCCCCAACACCCGGAGAGTGAGGTCACACCCTTTCTCAGGTGAAGGTGTCAACTGGTGCCATGTGATATATTATAATAAAGGACCATCTTCCTAGTCATTCGGCCTGGCGTTTCAGACACCCAGACTATTACCGTTGGGTGGAGTGACTGCAATAGGATTTTTTGTTGTGCTCGTAATCATTCTGCAAAGCCTATCATTGGGTTCATTAGACAGATGTACAGTTGTGGACAACTATCCGTTTCCACTCCAATGGTATTTCTAACCCGTATAATGAATCTCTATTCACCGAGAAGGTACGGAGATTAGTAGCAGGGGTTAGAAATACCATTAGAGTGGAAAGAAATTATTGTTTGCAACTATATATACACACAATAAAAAATATCAAGCAGGAGAGATTTGATGGTTCTGTAAATGATCCGTACAGTTCATGATGCCCTGGAAATAAACAAGTTATTCTTAAGAATCCATCGTCTTAGGTGTCAGAATGTTTCACGCGAAAAATGCACGATAGTTTTTTGATCGTGTGTCCACTGGGTCACAAAGGAATCAATGAACAATGGGGTCTGAGATGTACCAGAAAATCATAAGAACAGCTGCTGATGTCGGACATGTATTATAAATTTGGGTGACCTTCATTCCGTGGTCCAAAATGCTTCGTTCATACCATACATCGATGCTTTTGTGACCTCATGTATATCAGTAGGGTTTGTGTCAGTCTGCCGTGCGCGAGTCCTTCAGGTTCGACTAGGAATGCGGCCCAGACTTCTGTTGTAAGGGAAGGTTTCCACATTGGCTTGTTGGCTCGTGGGACCTACCAACTGTGTATTGTATGGTCAAACTGTATAATGTATAGTTTGTAGAAAAAAAAAAGTGTGGTTACAAAGTTTGATTAATGATTCATCATCATAATTACAAGAATTTTTTAGTATTATGGCTCCATTACCCCCATTTAGCATATGCTTTCTCAGTCATGTTCATTCTGTCCTTGAAGGAGAGACTCTGTGGTTGGTGAATTGGAGGGCTCTGATTCCTCTATACTATGCCTTATGCCTGGAAACAAATGGCCCCAGTGCTAACAGTAGGTGATGTGTTTCATGGCACAGTTTGTAAGAATCAGTTGTTCTCCAATTTTTCATCAAGAGAATATCCCCTTAAGATGTCATTCACTAATTGGAGGCTACCAATACCTTTAAGGGGTTAGTACAGTGTTGGGAATTCTGGAACAGATTCTTCCAAATTGCTCCAAGCTAAAAGCCACCATTATTTTAATTCATGTGGTACTGTTTCCTGGCATTCTTTGGAGGATGTAGGACACTCCAATGTACCAAAAGTGTACTATCCCCTTAAACCATATCAGAAAACAGGAGAAAATCATTAACCTTTGAGTTGCCTATAAAATGTAAGCGTCAAAATTATCATGTCATTTCGGGCCATAGGCAAGAACAACCGTGGTTTCGACGATGGCGTGGTAACAGTACAATGGCTCTGTTGTTTGTCTATGGAGTCAACGTACATTACCATGCCATCATCAACACCATGAATGTTCTTGCCTAGGACCCTACAAAAAGGGAAACTTATCACCACATCTAACAGGGGTGTATGTACTGTATAATTCCCTGAATGATGGTGAAACAACATAAATCACATTCTCCATACTATTATTATGATTTTAGTTATATTTTACTCTGTCTCAGATGTTCAAGAATATGGCGAGAGTGAACTGGAATCTTGTGTTGTTTGTTATCCAAGCATTTGAGACCATAGTACAGTATAGTGCAGTATTCTGTAATATTGTTTGAATATGTTGTATCAGTTACAGTATATAATATTTAAGTATCTTCATTCATTCAGACTTGCCATATATAAACTGTAGTTAAATTATCTTACCTCTGGATAATGATGAGGTATATTCATTCATGTATGCAGTTATTATGTCTATGAGAGCCAGTGCATATCAGGTTAATCATTTACTTAAAAAATGACTGCAAGTTTTTTAGTAACACATAAAAAATGTCTAATTGTAATTGATAACCCGTTGAATTTGTGGCAGGTTTACTTGGACTTGCTGCTACACTAACAACTCAAGAACTTATCACACACAACTCATGCTTTACAAACATTACAGGATATCATCTTAAACAAGATTTAAGTTTGTGTAGTTAGGAATATTAAGTGTTATTGGTATTTGGTGACGACTGTTGTAGTGATTTATATAATGTAAAACTCATATCCAGGCTTTTGATTTTGTTCAAATCAAGTGTAGTGGATATTATTTGTATTGGTATATTTTTTTCAAGGCTTCATGTAGACATTACTATGCAGTCTACTGGGTATCTTGTCATTTCTAGGGTAGCATTTTCTCTATATAATACTGTACATTTTGTGATATATTTATATAACAATAGTTTTGTTAACAACAATTTTGGAGAAACTATCATTTGTTTGAACCCTTTGCTCCATTAAATTGATGAAAATGAACTCTGAGTGTGTAAACAGTTCTCACATTACATAATGATGTGTTCCTAGGTGCTCAGAGAGGAGTTCAAACACACTGGAATGTCTTTCCATTTATCATATTTTGATAGTAAGTCTTATAGGATTATTGTGGAAGAGATAATTTGGCCATCACTTACATCAAGGAACCTTAGAAGATAAAATGACTCTAATGTTTCTCTACACTGAAGGTATAATGCAATACTCATAGTAGTTTAACTCAAGTTATTAAACACTTTGAATACCATTTTGTAACACATCCTTCATGTTGGACTTGGACTCATAATCTCGTCTTTGTTGTGGTGGTCTTGTCAGCTCTTCCAGTATTGATGGTCATAAACATGAAATTATAGTACTGTATTATGATTTACAATTATGATTTACTTAAGAGTTTAATTATGTGTATATTTGTTTCACTTTCTTCAACATCATTGTAATTACCATAAACTCTACCTTACTTCACTTTCCTTCACTTTAGAGGATGCTAGAGTTTGTGAAATCTCATGATATTAAACAATTGTAAATGACTGCACCACTAATTATAATTGTTTGTAAATATTAGCCATGTTCTTAAGTATGTTGAGATGTATCAAAGGAACACTAGTTTAGCTTCCTATAGCTTTGGGTGATGTACAATGAAATGGAATATTAATAGTATAACACTTGCAGATTGAAAGGGAACCATTACTCTGTGTGTGTGCACAACATAATCCTCTCTACGATCTACTATCACATTGTTTCCTCTCTTTATCACCTTTTTTTTCAGTATCATAGAAATATGTCGCATCATATTTTCCCAATTCAACACAATCAACCAGTCTCTTGTCGTGTGGAGAGGCCACACACCACCAGTATCTTTAACTCTACATCCTTCTCATTAGGCCACTACTTGACCTTTACCCTTAACCTTCCAATTTATCATCATATCCACTTCATCCCCCCTCTCCAGTCCTGTCTTCCCATATCTCACACTTTCTCCTCTCCTTCTCCTCTTATATCTCCCCTCCCCTGCCCTCCCATCTTTGCTTCATCTCTTCCCTTCCTCCCTATCCCTGCTTCTCCACTCCACACTAAGTATATCACCACCCTTTCCTTTCCCCTCCACTCCATGCTAATTATATCTACCCCCTTCCCTTATCATTCTCCTTCAGGGCATTCCCTAGCCTCTCATCATACAACCTTCAGTGTACTGTATATAGTCAGTTGTAAATATCATGACATCATCTGCTTTTGTGTAAAATGTATAAAAGCTTTTCTCTATGAAATGAATGTTTACTATTTTTTAATGTTGTTTTTCTGATAAACCTTTGTGTTGAGATGGTGCAGGGCAGAGATAAAGGGAGAGGAATGGAACTAAAGAGAAAGATGATTACTCTATGCCCAGTATACCCTACTCTAGCACAATGGAAAGAGGAAGCCTTAAGGAAGGGGGGGGGGGAAGTACAGTATTGGTGGTCCTGGAGTGGCGGCATCTACGTCGTGGGACCACTCCCCAAACCTTCCAAGGAATGAAGCTTTGGGGGCCAAACCGTCACAAAATCCCCCCGCCCCCCACCAGGGGGCGCGAGTCCCTGGGAACGGCTTCTGTCACCCGGGCAATACCACACCCTCACACAACACACACAGCTACACATTTTTTCATCACCGAGGAAAGATTCTCCGGCTGTCATTTCTCGGCTTCTCCTTCTAGCCGGAGACATTGAAAGTAATCCTGGACCCACTAACAAATACACATGTCCGACATGCTCTAACCATCACATCAAGTAGGCAGACAAAGGGTTCAGGTCAATGCAACTCCTGCAAGAACTGGACCCACTTATCATGTACAACATTAGCCTCCATGAAACATTACACAAACACATGGACCTGTCCCACATATCCCTCACCTCTTCCAACACCACAACCTCCATCACCTTCACCACTACTCCCACCCCCATCACCCTTACCACTACTCCCACCCCCATCACCCTTACCATCACTCCCACCTTCATCACCCTTACTTGCAACACCACCACCAATACCTCCACCTCCACCTCCATCCCCTCCAGTCTCCTCACCTCCATCCCCCCCAGTCTCCTCACCCCCGTCCAGCAGCAACTAACACACCGCACACACAACATTTAACATACTTCAACTAAACATAGATGGCAATAACACCAAAAAACAAGAACTCACACACTTCATTATACAACATAACATACACGTTGCCATCTTACAAGAAACAAAATTACGCAACACACACACACATTCACCAATTTCACCACCATCAGACAGGACCGGGCCAACGGCAATGGCGGTGGACTCTTCACCCTGGTACATAAATCCCTAAATTATATAGAAACCAGTGCACAGCTCAAATCCCTTCTCCCTCACCATGACACCACCACAGGTAAATATTATCATGCAGCAAAAAAAAGTTCAATGCAAATAGTAGTATAAATAAATATTTTCAAGCCGTATTTTGGGTAGATGGAGTGTGTGGTGGGTGAGTGCGTGTGGACTAGCATGGGAGAAGGGAAGTGTGCCTGAAGATTGGAAATCAGGAATTATAGTTCCTCTGTATAAGGGCAAAGGGGAGAGAGGAGTGTGCGGTAATCACAGAGGGATATGTCTCCTTAGTGTAGTAGGGAAGGTGTATTGTAGGATAGTGAGAGTGAGAACAGAGAGGTGGGTGGGTGAGGAGCAAGGTGGGTTTAGGAAGGGTAGAGGATGTGTAGACCAGATTTTCTCCTTGAGGTGTGTTTAGGAGAAGTATCTGGAGAATGGACAGAAGCTGTATGCTGCATTTATGAATTAGGAGAAGGCTTATGACAAAGTAGATAGAGAAGGTCTGTGCAAAGTACTGAGAATATATGGAGTGGTTGGAAAGTTGCTGGAGGCAGTGAAGAGCTTGTATGAGGGCGCAAGAGTGGCAGTCAGGGTGGAAAGTGAGCAGAGTGAGTTCTTTAACTTGAGCGTTGGGTTGAAGCAAGGGTGTGTCATGTCCCCTTGGTTGTTCAATGTATACATGGATGGAGTTATGAAGGAAATACAGGGAAGAGCAGTGGGTGTTGGTATACCTCTGATAAGGGAAGGGAGTGAGTGGAAGTTGCCTGTGTTGTTGTTTACTGATGATACAGTTCTGCTGAGTAACGATGAGTGGGAGTTACAGGGATTGGTGAATATGTTTGGAGATGTGTGCGAGAAATGGAACCTGAAGGTGAATGTAATGAAGAGCAAAGTTATGGTCTTTGAAAAGGGTGCAGCCACGGGTTGTGAAGTGAGATTAAATGGACAGGTTATGGAGAATGTCAGCTCATTTAAGTATTTGGGCAGTGTGATGAGTAAAGATGGGAAGTTAGAGGATGAGATGCGAGAGAGGGTACAACAGGGGAAGAGGGTTGTAGGAACACTGAAAGCAGTGACAAGGAATAGGGCGATGAGTATGGAAGTGAAGAAAACGCTACATGATAGTGTGGTAATCCTAACACTGACATACGGGAGTGAAACGTGGACGATGATGGAAAGACATAAATCAAGAGTTAGAGGGGTGGAAATGAGCTACCTTAGAAGTGCGTGTGGAGTGACATGGAGAGACAGACTGACGAATAAAGATTGAAGAGGTACGGGAGCAGTGTGGTGTGGGTGTGGACGTGTTGGAGAGTGTGAAAAGGAACACCTTAAGGTGGTTCGGTCATGTGGAGCCTATGGGAAGCGAGAGGTTGGTTAAGAGCATGGAGGTAGTATACGAGAGTGAGGTGGAGGGACGGAAGGGGAGGGGCAGACCGAGAGTGAGGTGGAGGGACGGAAGGGGAGGGGCAGACCGAGAGTGAGGTGGAGGGACGGAAGGGGAGGGGCAGACCGAGAGTGAGGTGGAGGGATGGAGTTGAGAGGTATGTGGGAGGAGGGACGCCAGTTAACGGGGAACAGGGGTTCATGGAGGCGATTCATTTGTGGCCAAGGTAAATATAGCTACGTGTAGCTATATTTACCTTGTTTGTGGCCACCCCTTCGGGGATTGAGGCGCCTGGCAATAGATAGATAGATAGATTTTGGGTAAAACTCGCAATAATATTTTATCATTGGCTTGTATTATATTTTGGAAAACGTGTTTAAGTCCAAAATTTATTGCAGATGGTATTGGAAAAAAAAAAAATGCATAATCTATGTAATAGTTGAGCTACACGTGAATGAATAGAGATGTGTCGTCTTGCAAGTGCTGCATTTATGAATTAGGAGAAGGCTTATGACAAAGTAGATAGAGAAGGTCTGTGCAAAGTACTGAGAATATATGGAGTGGTTGGAAAGTTGCTGGAGGCAGTTGCCTACTGAGACGGACAGGTAAAGCAAGCGTCACGGCAGCCAATCACAGAGCTCCAGTCATCTCGTGCTAGGCTCACCATGAACTCAATCGAGAGGCTGGACAAGTCTAAGTATATGGAGTATAATAGGGGATATCTTTCGTGACGTAGTTTGGAGGAATCAGAGACCTTCCATTTCACCAATAAGAGAATCTCCCCTTTATCTGGTCCTGTTTCCTGGCATACTTTAGAGGAATCAAGGCTTTCCATAGGTCACAGAGGAGACTGTGATGGTCGACGATAACATATTCACCTGGCCAAGATATGATAAGTTGTATGTACCAGATACGTCTATAACCATCAAGGTCATTATTATGTTGGACTGTATGCAGGTTATGTAACACAGTAACACACACATAAACAGAACAAAACACACACACACTCGATTTCAGAAACATTAATTGGAACGAATTGATGGATGTTGAAAACATAAATGATCAATATTTAAATTTTTGCAAAATATATAACGAATGAGTGAATAAATACATCCCAGACAAACATACAAAACCTAACAAAATCAAACAATAGTTTAATGGCGAATGTATAGAAGCAAAGAAAAAGAGGGACACCTTATGGAACAGATTCAGAAGACATGGAGGTGAAAGAGCAAATAATAAATATAAAAGTGTAAGAAATTAATATACCAAGATAAGAAGAGAAACCTAAGTAGAATATCAGAAAGACATATTTAATAAAAGTAAGAAACAACCAAATATATTCTACAGTTACATTTAATGCAAAACCAAAGTGAAGGACAAAATTCAAAACATGAATGAAGAAAAGACGTATACAGAAGAAAAATAATTTTGCAAAAATTTTAATTAAACACAAACTTCTCCAGTCTGTATTCACTGTGGAAAATGTATTCATACCAGAAGAAAGTACAAACAAAAAGACGTGTGAACTAAACTCTTTCCAGCCTTATTAGGTGGCTGAGAAGCCCTGCCCTACAGGTGCGGTAGGCAAGTCAAGTACTCTTTCGCTTCCCTGATTGACTAGAGGATTTCAGCACACCAGGAAAATTGGAGTGCTTCCTTTTTTCATGAATATTTCTGCTAAGTAAGCATTATTCATGTCTTTTATTACTCACTCATTATCTTAAATGATATGTGTGAGCCATACGGTCAAAATTCACAGTGACAATTTACTTGGAGCTCGTAATATATTAATAAGAACATAATAGTGTGTAGTAAATGTGAGCAACAGAGAAAGGAAAAAAGGTCAACTGGAGGACCTCTGGGGTAAGAGAATTTGAGGTGAGCAGATTAGAAATAGAAAAATAGTTGGAAGCTGTGGATAAAACTAAAGTAAGTGAACTACATGAAATTTCAAGTTTGGTATTAAAAGAATGTGCTAAAGAACTAAGTGAGCCATTATTTATAATATTTCAAAAATCATTACAGCAAGGAAAATTACCAGAAAGTTGGAAACAAGCAAACATAGTCCCAATATTTAAAAACGAAATAGATAAGACCCACTTAACTACAGACATGTATCACTAACAACTGAGTAACAAAATGCAGTGTGTAAATTTCTGAAAAAGATTATAAGATGGAATTGGGTTGAACACTCGGAGAAAAATGAGATGATAACAGAGAGATAATTTGGGATTAGGAAGGAAAGGTCATGTGTAACAAATTTATTGAGTTACTATACGATAATATCAGAAAAAATCCAAGAAAGAGAAGGACGGGTGGATAATATTTATCTAGATTTAAAAAAGCTTTTGACAGAGTTCCGCACCAAAGACTTATATGGAAATTACAACATAAAGGAGGAGTGAGAAAAACTACTAAAATGGATGAAAGATTTCCTAGTAGGAAGAAAAATTAGAACAGTACTAAAAAGGAACTATTCTCCATGGCTGAAGGTCACAAGTGGAGTTCCTCAGGGCTCAGTATTGGCACCAATAATGTTCTTAATATATATAAATGATATAGAAGTAAATATTACAGATTGCATTTATATGAATACGTTTGCTGATGATGCAAAGGTACGAAGAACAATTAAAAATGAAGACTGCTGTAAAAAATTACAAGAAGACTTGGACAAAATGATTGACTGGAGTAATAAATGGCAGATGGAGTTTAATTCAGATAAGTGTCATGTTACAAGACCAAATTGGCAGTAGCCTACAAGCTTGGAAATAAAATATTAAATTAAGCAGAGGAAGAAAGAGATTTAGGGGTAACGAAAAATAAGAAGTTGACACCAGATGATCATATAAATGAAAAAGTGAGAAACATGTATACATTATAATTTGAGAGTGGCTTTCACTTATATAGACGAAAAAATGGTCAAGAAAATAATCACATTCTTAATATATAAAGGCCTACCTTGGAATATTCTGCCGTAGCATGGAACCCACATTTAAAGACACATATCACCAAATTAGAAAAAGTACAAAGAGCAGCAACAAGATGGGTACCAAGTCTAAACAATTGTGTCGCAGAAAAAGAAAAGATAGATATAGAGAACTTGTGTCAACAAGGAATACCTATAATGAGAAGCCACAGTAAGAAATTAATAAAAAGAAGAGGAGATAAAGATGTACCGGTACAGAATATATGGTTTTCAAAATTAATGGAACAAATTACCAGAAGAAGTGGTGTGTGCCAAAAACATACATAACTTTAAAGAAAAATATAATAATTGGATTTAAAAAACCGGGATATTACGAGCTTGACTCAATCCTGTAAAGATACAAATAAGTAAGAACACACACACACACACACACACATAATCGATAGCACTTGGTCAAGGGGCCAGTATCATTACAGAGACAGGAGAGGAAGCAAGGTTGTCCCAGCTTGCACAGACAGACATGCCCGTACAAAAAGTGAGTTGTGTGTGAGAGAGAGTGAGAGAGAGAGCACAAGTTAATGTAAAGTGGTGGTCAATGATAATCATCCACATATGGGTATCTCAAACAATATACTGTCTAATGTTTTCACGTTCACATAAGATGTTATTGTTTTAAGTAGTGCGTAGCTGCTTGAAGTAAAATAAAAGATGGTAGTTAACCTATTTATTGGAGAGGTTATCATCTAAGGAACAGAGGGAAGCTGTCAAACCCTTACGTGAGTTACCCCTATATGGATGATTATGTTTGACCTCGACTTGTATATATTATATAAACGTATAATTGTATTCTCGCCATCATCTTGTTTACACTCTTATTAGGCCTACTCTGACGTCATGTAAAGAACCGTTGTATCTATGGGTGGTGTGTGGAATTATACTAGGTCTTGAAAACATCCCCTCTGTACAGTTGGCGGCAAATGTCCTGTCGCCTCCCTCAGTGCTCTTTGAAGGATAACATATACAGACACATAATTATATAATCGAACAAACACATTCATCAACATACAGAATTACAAAATCCAAGAAGTGGTATTTTAGTTGACGAGCCTGTGAAGCTTATATTTCCATAGCCTACTTACTTTATGATTTGGCAGATTTGGCGACAGGAATTTTGCTGCCGGCTGTACGTAACATACTATTCCCCATCATACACCAAGAGAGAGAGAGAGAGAGAGAGAGAGAGAGAGTACGTATGCAATGTGATTTTAAAAACTGACATTATTTAAAAATTATGTAATAATAAAAAGTATGTATAATTTAAAACCTATGCATTATTAAAAAACTATGCATTATTTAATAACTATGTAAGGCCGCTTATACATATCCATCACACACACACACACACTCATTTAAAGTATAGTCTGTATTGAAACTTGTCATGAAGATAATGTGTAATGCCTGGTCCGTTTGGCCGGATACCTCTCTGTTCGTCACTTGAACAATGACATGACAACTTTCTCCCATCAGACGCTATATTTACCTTGTCTACGTGGCTCAGGGAAACAGATACCCTTCCGTGCACGGACGAGATCAAATCAGTTTAATTAATTACTTTTCCAATGCGGTGTTGTCCGTGCAAATGATGTTCAATATTTTTAAATACGATGTGAAGTAGTTTTGACATTATGATTGATATACAATGATGCATACCATTGTAATATAAAAATAATACAAACATAATTATGTCATATGTGATTATTCAATGACAAATTACGCGTGATTGTCACTGAAACTGAAATGTAGCACCACAGCAATAATGTCAACAAACTGATAACATCTCTTCTCGTAGACTGGGTCACACACAGGTGTACAGTACACTCGTCCTGGCACACCTTCTCCATCAATAAACACATTTAACACAAGTATGTACACCAATCAGTAGTATATCCTCGTAATCCAACTCCATACCTTGCCTTTCCACGCTTGCTTTGTTTACAAACACTACACTGTGGATGGATCCGTCCAATCAGTGATGGAAATTCTTGGATCCGGGGTTATCGTAGAGCACTGTCTAAATTATCGTATTTTCACCAAAGTTATCGTACAATGTTATATTTTGCAAAAACTAAGCACATACCCATTTATTTTTATTTTATATAATTTATACATATGTGTACTGTACACACTTCTTGTTTTCTCTTCATATTCCCATCACATTAAAGCTGCTTAATTGTCTTTCTATATACCCATCTTCTTTATTTTTTCTGCAAATCTTCTCATACCTTGCTTTGTATTTTATTCAGCATTTTATTTTCTCCATAGACCCCCTCACCCCCATGACCCAACACCAGCCTACAGTACCTAGCTTAATGACTGTCCATATCAATGTGCCTGTGGCCTCCCTCCCGTTATAGTCCCTTAACTATCCCTGCAGCCTCTTGAAACTCTTGTCATACCCACTGGTCTATATTCTCCCCTAGGGCTGAGGCTGCTGAGCCTCTCCCCTGCCTTACTTCACACATCCGTAAGAGGTCATTTGTAGAGAATCCAAACCCCATGACGATAGCCGACTCTTCCTTGGATTAAAGTCCATTTCATTCAAGCAGTGTATGAATTTGTAGTTTAAAATAAATGTGTTTCCAATGGAGGGGAATATTATCGTACAGCCGTGGCCGTAATTTCCTTTCGTAATCCAGTCGCCTCAGCCCCGCCTCCTCCTTCTTGTGGCCTTTCAGCCAATTACACAGCTGCGCCATATAGGATGCCAGTTGTACAAAAATATTTCATCACATTCACTTACGTTTTTGATGCAATAGATAAAAGATATATATGACTATCTACATTGTACATGGATTGAAAGAATGGATTAAAAGAATAATGAAGACATAAAGGTCATATTGTTTACTTTTATTTACCTAAAAAAAAAAAAAAAAAAAAAAAAAAAAAATAATAATAATAATAATAATAATAATAATAATAATAAGAGAGCGAGAGAGAGTGCCACCACGGTCTGTTTACATCATCAGCTGTTTTTCCCACTTTCCAACTCCCAACTCCTAACAAGTTCCAACACAAATTACCAAAAAGCAAGCATGACTTGTGTTTTTCATACGAAACTGCTCCACAAGAGTGCCATTTGCTCCAAGGTTGCATATGGCTTAAATCCACCTATCATAATAGATATCATAAACTAAAACATGCTCAATGAAACCCAGTTGGTTGAGATATGGAAGAGATGTCCGCTATCCCCCTTCAAGCTTCTTGCAAATTCATGTATAGGTCCAGTATGAAGTTGTAATTATGGCATGAATCAATGATGGATGTCGAATCCGTACAAATTATTTCTTGTTACCTTCCCGCTTTCCCTTCATTGCATATATCTTTCTTTCTTATTTCTAATTATGTTCCATACATTTCCCTCCCTTTCTCATATTGTCGCACTCACAAGGAAAAGGGACAAAAGACATTGTAACAACAAGGAGAGTTGTGTTACTATTAGGGTGAACAGACTCGATTATACATGGTAACAATTTATTGGTAAGTCACAGGGTTGTGTAGTAGCAAGCACCTTGTAGTTGGCGTAGTGAACAAAGTGAACACATCACTCATATCTTTTTATCCTCACATTTTCACTCATCAGTTAATAATAGAAACATGAAAGGAAATGGGACATAAGACATACTGTGAGCGAGAGAATATGAGATGGGGAAAAGGGAATGAAAGTGTATGACAAAGAAAGAACCCGTGTTTTCGTGTGTGTGGGGAAGAGGAAGGGGAGTAGGGAATGAAGGGGAAGAAACATTCCATTAATTAAGAAATCCCTCCCCCTCTCTCTGGTCGCAATGACTGTTGAAGGGATTAATAGGAGACTGTAGACAGCTGCAGGTTCAACATGGGAGTGTGAATGTGTACTCAAATATGTATCATAACTTAGCCACACACTTATATTTTCATGTGAGTGAGTGTGTGTGTGACGCACATGGAGCTATACTGTCTCCATGGTGACGCACAAATCATATGGTGACCATTGCACCTGGACCTGACTAATCTCTCATTACCCTACAGCTTATCGTCGTTTGCATATTTCTGTTTTTTTGTCATACACTTTCATATATTATTCCTCATCTCATATTTTCTCACTCACAGCATGACTTTTTTCCCTTTTCCTTGTCGGTGCGACAATACGAGAAAGGGAGGGAAATGTATGGAACGTAATAAAAAATAAGAAAGAAAGACATATGCAATGAAGGGAAAGCGGGAAGGTAGCGAGAAATAAGTCAGGTGTTGTGTTTACAGGGCCCTGGGTGTGTGTTCATCTGCATGTCTGGTGTGACGATAACCACCTACCTAGGAACCTCTCTCTCTCTCTCTCTCTCTCTCTGATAGTTAGTTGAAACAAACAATATGCATTTCAAAAGTGTGGTGAGGGGACGGGAGCAGAAGAGATTCAGGTGGGGAATGGGGAGAGGAGAGAGAAATTACGTGTATGAGGAAAGTAAAGAAAGGGAAAGGCTAGGACAGAAAACAGGTGTAGGAAAGGAGGGGAGGGGGCTACTCCTTAAGTCTGCTGTGCTCGTCATTATAGATAGGAAAGGAAAGGAGGAAGAAGAAATGAAGGAAGGAGATGGTAGAATTTCAGTTCCTCAGTGACTCACGCACTTTAAACCATTTTCCTTCTTCCCTTCTGAATGAATGAAAGATAACTGAGATAGGAGAAAGACTGATATTATTAGAAAGATAGATAAACAGATGAATAAGAGAGGCAAGGAGAGTACACATAGGAAAGGAAGAAAGAAAGGAAGGGAGGGTATATAGTGAGAGAGGAGTGAGGTCGAGGTTTGACAGGTCAGAGGAGTGACTTTGTCACTTCTGCACTTACCCACCTAGAGGGTGGAAAGGGAATTATGGCCGCGACTGTACATTTAGACGTCTTGATCGTAAATCGTAAACGTTAGTAAAATTATAGTACAAGTACGATATATTTTCAATTCTGACGGTTTGGATTAATGGCGACAATGAGAGAGAGAGGCAGGCTTGACTGAGGTGTTGTCCTTACTGTGATAACGTTATACCATGTTCTTTGTTATCATAGTGGCATTATCACAATCACCATTACTATTTCCACCACCATATGGACCATTATTCACTCATCAGTGTGTGTGTGTGTGTAAGATGGATATATTTATATATCCATACGGAAATGAATGTCCGTCTACCTTCGCTCGCAGCCAGTGATAGAATGAAGAAACCTATGTTTATTCTCCTTTATATATCTATTAGGCATCAAGCAGACTAGGGAGTTCCCTGTATAATATTATGTTCTCTCTCTCTCTCTCTCTCTCTCTCTCTCTCTCTCTCTCTCTCTCTCTCTCTCTCTCTCTCTCTCTCTCTCTCAGGCGAGGAAGGAGAAGGAAGGGGGCTGGAAAATGATTAAGTCAGGTCACATTAATCCCTATGTAGCCTACTGTACGATCGCCTGTGTCTGGCTAGAACGTGGGTGTAGCTTCTCAGCCACTTTATTTGGAACAGACTTTTTATAATAATAATAATAATAATAATAATAATAATAACAATAAATGGAGTATAGGCCCCACAATTGAGCACATACCATCACAAACATCCAATAACAGTCTACGGATATTGTTAAGCCACATTTCACATTATCTGTAAATTTTATCCATTCCTGAATTTGACATTTTATCAGTATCCATCAATATTGAATCATTTCTAGGTTTCATGATGCTCAATCGTCCAGTGGAGTTTGATTAAATTCCCCACTTAAGTTTTTGAGTTTGTTTGTTCACTAACAAAACAAAGATGAGAAGAAGAATGGGGTAGAGAACGAATGGGGATACAAATGGAGGAGGGAAAAGAAGAAGAAAAAGAAGGAGGAAGAGGAGAGGGAGAAGAGAAAGAAGAAGGAGGAGGAGAGGGAGAAGAGAAGGAACAAATTTCTTGTATGTCTCGTTGCAGAGTTACATATATATATATATATATATATATATATATATATATATATATATATATATATATATATATATATATATATATATATATATATATATATATATATATATATATATATATATATATATATATATATATATATAACTCTGCAACGAGACATACAAGCAATATATATATATATATATATAACTCTGCAACGAGACATACAAGAAATATATATATATATATATATATATATTTTAATATAGCCTACAAGTGTTCACACCACGCACCAGCAGCTGCTTAATTCACTATTCCTGGTGGGATAATGGTCTGTGAATCATGCAATGCCCTGTTATCATTGAGTCCATACGAGGAGTTTTATGGGTGATTTCTCATTTATATATATTCACACAATGTATTATTTGATGTGGGGATGTAACAAAACCTCCCTATAGACCTCGGACATCCTGAGGGTGGAATTATTATAGAGGAACCTTTTCCTCGAAGAAGTAGTTGAAGGGGATCTGTTTGAATCCCGAGATCGATAAGGGTTCATTGCTTCATACGTTGTAATTACTTCTCTCGTCTACCCGAGAGAGAACAGGGGGTGATGTGTAAGGGGGGGGGGGGAGTGATTTTCAAGTGTTCGATCGTTCGCCCACGGTAATGTATTTGGCTTTCATGTCTGTAATTAACCTTTTAATTTTGGGACAAGTACACATGGAAATATATTTAATATCTTGTCAGGATTTCACCTTGTAATTTTGTCACTATAATTTTGAATAACCCTGTATATAGAAGAATCAGAGACCTTCCATTTTACAAGCAAAAATTCTCCCCTTAATAATAACCAGCGTGAGTGTACTGTAAGGAAGTGTCCAAACGGCTACTCAAACATTTATTGTGAACATTGTTTTTAGTATGTTTAGATGTATGTTTACAACGGTATTAGACAGTTGTTTGGAAACATGATTCAGTAATATTGTGAACATTGGCCTATTCAAAGCAACGATGACGCAATACTCGAACATATTATGTTGTAAACACTTTTAGCAACATGTGTACCAGCAGGTGTGCAGCAAAGCACCCATGCTGTCTGGTCCACTTATGTGTTGTAAACATGTTCGCAACAACTGCTGCCAATAATACCTGGACACAACATTACACAACATGTTAACAGTTTGTTTGGTACTATGTTGCTTACATGTTGCCAGCGCATTTTTAGCACCAGTCTGGAAGCGCCCTAAGACGAAGGTGAAGGTGATAGAGAGGTAACTATAGATGGAGACAAAGGAGCTTCAAGGTGTTGGTTGCTTTATAACACAGGCCCGGCAAATCACTTATAATTTGTATGGTAATGATAGCAGTAGCCCGAGCATTTTGGTAGTCTTCAATGAAAGACTGATGGTAGTCAAATGACATGGTGGTTATAAGACTAGTGCAAATACATGTGTGTATGTACTAAAGATATACTTATACACACATGCAATCCACTAAACCAATTATTACGTTAACATAATAGCTGATGTTGTTGTTGGTGGGTCATGTGTTTATTAGAGTGGTGGAGGTGGTAGGTTTATATATCTATCTATTCTCTAATTATTCACATATATATTATCTTATCAAGGTTGAGATGGAAGGGGGCGAAGTGAGGGAGCTCCCGGTAATAGACATAAGACTGGCTAAGGGGTCGACTCGTCCTGCCCTAGTGAAGCAACTCAAGGATGCTCTGACTACGGTGGGTTTCATCTACCTGGCTGGGGTGGACGGCTTTGATGAGGTCGAGTTACTGAGACTGACGAGGTGGTTCTTCAGGTGAGCTGGGTGATTGGGATTGTTGTTTATATGGTATGAAGAGGGAAAGGGGGGAATATACACAGGTATTGTACACACACACACACACACACACATACACAC
>JAWQEG010002469.1:77500-101384 GCA_033782935.1 Petrolisthes cinctipes
TCTTCCCGATATATATGTATTTATATAGATAACAAATCTACTGGTGCATTTAAACAACCAATTGCAAATTTTCTATATTTATTCAACTCCAGTATGCCAACATGAATAAATTAATTTCACACACACACACACACTCACGCCACGCTAACTAGCTACTCGCTCTCGCTACGTCTCGTTCGTATACGTGACGATAGTCTAGGTTACGTTAACACTTGTAGTAATTCTATCAATTGTTACGCGAGTTGGAATATTTCTTAATGTCTCACACTTGGGAATAATTTAGAGTCTCACAACACACTCGTAATTTTCAAAGATCCAGCTTCCCCCTCACCTAATTCAGTTACCGAACCAGCGTCAATGCAACTAGTCAGTATACAACTGTAAAGCCTTGTGAATCGCGTAATATACAACGAATTCGGCGTTTACGTTGACCACTCCCCACTGCACACGTGGAGGATTGATCTAGGTAAGGGAAGCTGACGAACGAGTGTGTCCTTCCTTCAAGTGTCCTGTTCCAACTGACCTATATTTCCAAAATTGACTGGAGGCTGGAAGTTCAAAATTTTTCTGACTCCTCCCCCTTATCTGTGTTCGGTTCTCCTAATTGGCTACGATTTACATTGTACCCTCTCATTCCTTAGTTAGACATGCAATTGCAATTTACCTATGGCGTGCTAATAATTCCCGATAATTCCCCTCCACTTCACGATCATTTGCAATACCATAAGTTACCCTGGTAGCATAATTATTAATACATTATGTACTTAATGTACGAACACCTATATGACTGAATGTGGCAATTCAGTTGGAACCCGGCCTTCCTGACCCTTTTCTAATTTTGGCTACTAATCCAGTACCTGCAGATTAAGACTAGCTGCACCCTACATGAACCCACTCCTACCTCCTTTGTCTCATGGAATATTCCCCTACTCTAGAACATTCTCCAGTATGGAAATTTCCAACTCTCTGTAATTCAAATTACGTCACGAGTCTATGCTGACTCGTGACATTCGCCCACACAAAGAGACATTGCTCTATGCAATGTTTAATAGATTCGTGAAGTGGTAACGACGCCTTTGCATGTATAACTATTACAATAACAATTCATCCACACTTCACTTATTCTTGTATGTGTCAATTACTATCACCAGTTACGTGTTCATTTTTGCCAATGAGTGGAAAACTCCCAACAGTTACTTTAGCTTTTCAATCTTAGGAAGAAACTCCGAGACAAGAATGAATGTACCTGGTAATTTCTGCTCAGTACAATTTGTACACATTTAAGCAATATATAAGTGTGGTGTATGTAATGCATTGTGTATTTGTTACATAATATGTAGGAAATGCAACAATATCTCTGGAAGGCAATACATATATTAGTAATTATCCGAGCCTGGGATCAGAGTAAACCGCTAGAATCTGTGTCTTGGATAAGGTTACACAAAATACTGCAATAATAATTCTGGAAGGCAATATATATATTAGTGAATTATCCGAGCCTGGGATCAGAGTAAACCGCTAGAATCCGTGTCTTGGATAAGTTGCACAAAATACAATACATATAACATCGGATTTTTCCCAACACCCTAGGAACCCCCTTGATCTGAGTCGCATAAGACTCGTGCTCGTTGCGCTCGGAGAGGTAACAATTTCGAGCAATTCGACCCGGAGGATACTTCTGCCGGTCGATCTTCGCATGAATATTTACTCGGTTAACACTAATTAACGAGCAATTTGACCCGGAGGATAATTCTGCCGGTCGATCTTCGCATGAATATTTACTCGGTTAACTCTCCTTCAAGCAATCGTGACATAAGGTCCGCCCCGACATTAGCACTTCCCTTTATGTATCGCACAGTGAAGTTGAACTGTTGCAGATAGAGGGCCCAGCGCATAAGTCGTGCGTTGGCGTTCTTGGATGTACGCAAACTCTCCAGAGGCATATGATCAGTTTCTAACACAAAATTATCACCATACAGATAGTAGTAGTATTTCTTAATACCTTCTACTACTGCCAGAAGTTCCTTTTCCACTGTACTGTAATTTTCTTCAGCAGACTTCAGTTTACGACTGTGATATGCAACAGGGAATATTTCCCCATCCTTCTCCTGGAATAGGACTGCACCAAGACCATACTGAGAAGCATCAGTCCTAAGTATAAATGGCCGTTGGTTGTCAGGCAACTGCAAGATTGGTTCCTTGCAAAGAAGATTCTTAAGTGAAACGAATGCTTCTTCTTGCTCCGACCCCCATGAGATTTTATTAGGAGCGTTCTTCCTTAACAGCTCACTAAGTGGATGTGCAATGACAGAAAAGTTTGGGATAAACTTACGGTAATAACCTGTAAGACCCAAGAATGAACGCACCTGTTTCTTTGTAACGGGTCGTGACGCATCCTTAATTTTCTTTATCTTGTCATTCTGGCACCCACAACGTCCCCCACCTACAGTGTGACCCAAAAATTGTACCTCCTTCTGAAACAATTCACACTTAGATGGTTTGACTGTCATGTTATATTCCTGCAGTCGTTGCAAGACAGCTTGCAATATCACAATGTGCTCCTCAAACGTGGTTGAGTGCACGAGAACATCGTCAACAAAAGCTTCAACCCCTTTTATGCCATGTAATACTTGACGCATGACACGATTAAACACGGCGGGAGAATTAGTGAGACCAAAAGGTAGTACCTTGAAATGATACAGCCCATTTGGCGTGGATATAGCCGTGAGGAGACGACTTCGTTTCTCCAGTGGTATCTGAAAGAAACCCTTAGCCAAATCCATCTTAGAGAACACCTGAGAATTGCTAATCCTAGCAAAAATCTCTTGCTGATCACACATGGGTTCTGCATCGACCCTAGTGACAGCGTTGACACGCCGGTAATCCCCACAAATGCGTACACCACCGTCCTTCTTCCGAACCACAACAATAGGGCTGGAATAAGACGAGTCCGACCTTTCAATAATACCAGCTGCTTCCATGTCATTAATTTCCTTACGTACTGTATCAATCAGCCGTACAGGAATAGGATATGGTTTCACCCTCACTGGTGTGTCGCTCGTAAGCTGTATCTCATGACAGGCTACGTTGGCAACAGCAGGCCTGTCAGAGAACACACGTGAATATTTTGCCAGTACCGCATTGACTCTTGCAAACTGGTCTGGTCTTAAATTCTCCGAAACGGAGACCTCAGCCACTGTCTCACCTTGACGAGCTTCAGCCGTCTGGGGAGTATATCCCTCGTCACCCTCGGGAATTACCACAGCAGCGCTAACCATGTCTACTGCTGGGGAAAAATGACCACGGACTAGACTTAACACTTCACTCTGTTCTGAGGTGATGTTATAACAGCCTGCCCCAAATGTGGTAACAATGGAAGTACACCCCTGTTGGGTGGTGTAATATTCCTTAAGCATATTAATATGAAACCGCTTGGCTTCACCTTTGATTTTAACTATGTAGTTAAGGTCATTCACCTTCTTGACTACTTCAAAGGGACCCTTCCACTGAGCCAACAACTTATTATGAGCTGTTGGTAACAGAACGAGACACTTCCCCCCTACCTGTAGCGTTCGGAGCTTAGTTTTCCTATCATAGTAGGACTTCTGAATCTCCTTTGCTTTAGATAACTCCTGCTTTGCAATCTCGCAGGTTTGCTGTAATCGTTCTGCCAAATCAATTACATAAGAATAAGTGGTTTTCACCACGGGATCCGATTCCTCATCGTCCCAAAGTTCACGTAGAACCTGAAGTGGTCCTCGAGCAGGTTTACCATACACTAACTCGAATGGACTAAATTGCAACGATGCCTGAGGTGCTTCGCGATACGCGAACAGTAGTGGCGAGATATACCTGGACCACTCCCTAGGTTGTTCTACTGCCATCCTCCTCAACATTTTCTTGAGAGTACCATTAAACCTCTCACACAACCCATTACACATTGGATGATAAGGTGTTGTCCTCAACCCCTTAACTGAGAGTAATCTCCACAATTCCTCCATCATCGCGGAGGTAAATTGACTGCCTCGGTCGGACAATACCTGCTTTGGTATGCCGACACGACAGAATATATCCAACAAGGCTTCAGCCACTGTAGTGGCTTCAATATCACGCAGAGGCACTGCTTCAGGCCATCTGGTCGCGAAATCCACACAGGTAAGAATATACTTGGCACCGTCCGTAGCCCTCGGAATAATCGGTCCAACAATATCAACCGCTACTCTCTCAAATGACTCTGAGATAAGCGGTAGAGGATTAAGAGGTGCGGGCTTCACCCGACCCCTGTCACACGTTTTCTGACAAACGTCACATGACCTCAACAACCTCCCTATCTCTCTCCCCATACCTGGCCAATAGAAATGAGACTGAATCCTATCAATTGTTTTCCTCATCCCCATATGACCCCCTAATATAGAATGATGACCCAGGGTAAACACAGCCTGTCTGTATTTCTCTGGTACGAGAAACTGAACCCTCTCTTCCCCATCGGGGTTTACTGTACGTCGGTAAAACCTGTTTCTCCTCCTGACGTAACTGGTTACAATACCATGTCGATCTCTACTCTCACCCTCAAGTGCCTGCTTGCGAACAAGTGCCAATGAAGGGTCACTTGCTTGCTCTGCAATTACATCCTCGCAATTGACGAGGTCGGCGGCAGTTGTCACCTGAAGTGGAACAACCGTTTTCTTTGCATGCGCCATACCCCTGGTTACAGCAGCTGCACCAGTCTGTGTGGAATTTTCCACTGAACACGCATTCTTAACCCCTGGTATATTCCCTATTACCAAATCTGACACAGGATTTTGCATGACTGCTGCAATTACCTGGCCTGTATAGAATGGACTCTCCACTGCAACTTTAGCAAGAGGATAGAGCCTCCTGGTACCATCAATCATAGTGATAGTTACCTGCTCCCCTGTAAAATCATTAGAAGCAACTAAACCATCAGCGACACAACACCCCGATGACCCATTATCTCGAAAGACTTCAACAGATATCCCGTTAACAATCCCAGGACAAATATGAAAACCAGACTTACCTTTCGAGACTCCTGTCGCGTTTAGTCACAATTGATGAGGTTCGTGAACCGACTGAGGCACTCGCGGTTCTACACTAGGTTGAACCGCCACAGGTGAATACTGTGGTTCACCATGTGTTGCAGCTGCCGATCGCTGATAATAACCTTTATTTCCACCGTGGTTATTACTATTTTTCCAGTTACTTTTTCCTTGGTAACGGTACTGATTGGACTGCTGCGAATAGTGATTATTACCTTGTTTCTGGGTGTGATTAAAATGAGGTTTAGGTTGCAGACGAACAATTTGACTCTGCTGCTGTGACTGATTTTTACTCGACTGGTTATATGAAACAGCAGAGTTCTGAGAAGGCTTATTCGACTGATTAATTTTCTTATTAGGCTGAATCCGCGTGTGGTAACCATACGCGGTAAAATGTGCGTCCGACATATCCACCATCGTTTGCAACATTTTCACCTTGTTGGTTTTCAGCTGGGCCGACAATTCTGGAGGGCAAGACTTCTCCAGCTGTGTACGCAGCAACAAGTCTTTTACCCCCTCCAACGTCTTAGGTGTTTCGGCCTTCTCCAACCACTGATCCAGGTAACTGGTCAGACGTGCACTAAACTGTGCAACAGTCTCCTTATCCTGTAAGGATGCACGCCAGAACTGATTCCTAGCGTCATCGACCGTCAACCCATACGCCTGTAACAAAGCCTTTTTCATGTTTTCGTAATCTCTGGCGGTACTGTCGAGTCGGTGGAGAATGCTGAGGGCTTTTCCATCGAATAAATTAATGAACTCGAGCTTCTTTATATCATCATTTAATCTATAAGTGTCTGCAACCATTTCGAATCGCTCAATAAACGGCTCGATATCGTCTCCCTCTACGTATTTTGACAGCTGTAACCTTGGGGTCACGGTGGTTGAGCTTACACCCTCACTTCCACTCGAGCTTTGACTTTCACTCGCACGTAATTTCAGTTCCAATACTTCCTTTTCATGTTCCCATTTCAATTGTTCTTGCTCTCTCTGTTCCCTTTCATTTTCTCTTATGGCCGCCCTTTCAAGCCTTTCTTCTTCTTGGCGGCCCTTCACGTACCCTTGAATTTCGGCCTTACCTTCAATTCCCAATAGTTGAGCCTCTCCCAACAATTCTTGAACGGTAGACATTTTTAATTTATTTTCTATCGTTTCGGTTGCCTTAATTTCTGGACAGTTATGACTATCTACTCGTGAAAGTGTGCGCGTGTGTGACTGGAGTTAATACAACGCTCAGGTCCCTATGTTCGGGCGCCAATATGTGACGGTGATGTGAGAATGATTAGATAATGTAATTTATAATATGACAATTACAACTTACCTTGCCCGGTTAATTTATGATCTTCGTTGGTTGGCTGCAGCGAAGAGAGTACTCAGGGTTAACTCCCCGTTTTTAGGCCTCAAGCACCACGCACATAATAAATTTTTATGTTAAGGGTTCTTCCCGATATATATGTATTTATATAGATAACAAATCTACTGGTGCATTTAAACAACCAATTGCAAATTTTCTATATTTATTCAACTCCAGTATGCCAACATGAATAAATTAATTTCACACACACACACACACTCACGCCACGCTAACTAGCTACTCGCTCTCGCTACGTCTCGTTCGTATACGTGACGATAGTCTAGGTTACGTTAACACTTGTAGTAATTCTATCAATTGTTACGCGAGTTGGAATATTTCTTAATGTCTCACACTTGGGAATAATTTAGAGTCTCACAACACACTCGTAATTTTCAAAGATCCAGCTTCCCCCTCACCTAATTCAGTTACCGAACCAGCGTCAATGCAACTAGTCAGTATACAACTGTAAAGCCTTGTGAATCGCGTAATATACAACGAATTCGGCGTTTACGTTGACCACTCCCCACTGCACACGTGGAGGATTGATCTAGGTAAGGGAAGCTGACGAACGAGTGTGTCCTTCCTTCAAGTGTCCTGTTCCAACTGACCTATATTTCCAAAATTGACTGGAGGCTGGAAGTTCAAAATTTTTCTGACTCCTCCCCCTTATCTGTGTTCGGTTCTCCTAATTGGCTACGATTTACATTGTACCCTCTCATTCCTTAGTTAGACATGCAATTGCAATTTACCTATGGCGTGCTAATAATTCCCGATAATTCCCCTCCACTTCACGATCATTTGCAATACCATAAGTTACCCTGGTAGCATAATTATTAATACATTATGTACTTAATGTACGAACACCTATATGACTGAATGTGGCAATTCAGTTGGAACCCGGCCTTCCTGACCCTTTTCTAATTTTGGCTACTAATCCAGTACCTGCAGATTAAGACTAGCTGCACCCTACATGAACCCACTCCTACCTCCTTTGTCTCATGGAATATTCCCCTACTCTAGAACATTCTCCAGTATGGAAATTTCCAACTCTCTGTAATTCAAATTACGTCACGAGTCTATGCTGACTCGTGACAGGTACCTCATACCTCAGAGAGAGGGGGAGGGGATACGGGAGACTGTGAATATTCAATTAAGGCATAAATTGGTTATTTAAAAAGGTAAAGAACACATGAAGCAACCATGAACGATTATATTTAGTTGCCCAAAACCAAAATTAATCATTTTTCTGGTGGCCTTAGACACGTGGGTTATTATCCGGCTATACGGCCATTAACAACGGGATTAGCTAATGCTTTAATGGTCATTTGACCCACCCTGGTTTTCATGTCCACACACAACGGTAACTGTATTAAACAATATTACTAATGAACGATACGTATATACATACTGTCATAAAAAAAATAAAAAATGGAAGGTGGATGGTGTAAATAGGGGGGTGAAGAGTGAAACGGGGAGGGGGATAATGAGATATTGGGGTAGGGAAGGAAGGAATGGTGTGGGGGGATTTCGGGGTGTTGGTGGAGGGGTTACACGAGTACCCCACACTCGTCCGATTCTCTATAACGCCTTAGATATGATGACTGGATTAGGCTTAATATCACTCAGTAAACTCCTAACGTAACACATATAGTAATATGGTATGTCAGCCATAAATTACGCCCGGGTGTTAAAGACAGTGTGCTGAAATATTATATTGATACAACGATTCGTTTAAGAGATATTTACGAAAAACACCGTCTGTCCGGCGCTGAAACGGATAGGTAGGTGTAGAAAACATGTGTATTTCTCGAGTCCATGAAAACTGTGCGTCTCGGTGAAGCAGGTGAGGCGACACGACTTCTGCCGCAGACTGTACATGCGTCTTTTCAGCTTGAAGGACCGAGACTGACTGAATTTCCAAATACAATTGGCGCCCGATTTTAGCAGTTCGAACGGAAAATTTCCGTTCGAGCTCTACCTTATGGTTTTAACCAATAAATAGAATATTTGACATTATGACATAATTTTTACGTCAAGTTACGTCATAAAAACCTTTGCCGGTGGTGCTGATTCAGAATATATAGTTTTAGGAGTTTAACAGGTTTTTTTTTAGTGGATTTATAGTAGATGACGTAATTTTTACGTCGATTTACGTCATGTTACGTCATACCAAAACCTTCGCCTGGTGATGGTGATCCAGAATATATATATGGGTTTTGGATGTAGGTGTAACCGTTTTGGAGTTATAAGCGGACAAACAGAGACGGATTGCCATTTATAGTATAGATGTCCTAGCCACTTGCATCGTGAGAACCTAACATATTCATCCATCGGCTGCACTCCCGTTATTTCTCCACTTCTACTCTTTGGTATCCTTTCCCACCACTTAACTCCTAATATTCTTCTAAGCGTCTTATTTTCAAACACCAAGAATTTATTACCTGTAGTCACTGACCATAAATATGTATCCAGGTCTTGTTGAAGTTTCGAATCACTTGACATATATACTAGTGAACCAATTACAACGACGCTTATCCTGTTTCATATTATTATTTGCTTGAGTTCGCTTATTTAATACTCAATCACAGGGTATTCGAAGCAAGCCTGGATACCTATTTTGGATCGCGACTGTACCAAGACTCGTGACTCTAAATTAAGATACGGTACTCCTAACCATTACCTCATAAAGTTTGTATGCACAGAAAAATGATTATTATTTCAATTATTTTTAAGCATTCCTATTGCCTGATTAGCCTTCGTTAGCCTTTCCTTGAATTTAAAGTTCAAAGAACCATCCTTGGCTAAATAATTACCTAAATATTTAAACAGTTTTGCGCATTTTCCAATCTCATATTGATTATTTCGGTTTTCCCAAAATTAAAAACCAAACCCACCTTTCGACCTTCACTCACTAAACAGTCCAACACTCTCTGCTTCTCTTCTGGCCCATCAAAATATCAATACTATATATATCATCTACAATTCTACATAATCTAAGTCTAAAAGTTTCCTGTTCTCTCCCCAAAGTATACCTGCATTGGTTTCTGTTGCAACACGTTTCATAACATAATCTATGACCAATATAAACAACAAAGGTGATATAACGACACCTTGAATCACACCATCACTTAAAAAAAAAAAAAAAAAAAACATCACTTTACAAAATGTGTCCTCATGTACAGTCTGCGGCAGAAGTCGTGTCGCCTCACCTGCTTCACCGAGACGTACAGTGTTCATGGACTTGAGAAATACACATGTTTTCTACACCTAATAATCTCGAGTCTATCAACATCGCGTGCCTCGGTGAAGCAAGTGAGGCGACAGGACTTTTGCCGCCGACTGTACAGTATGTTGATAATAACCCCAACAAACTCCCCAGGTATTCCATAATGTCTCATAATCTCCCCCAAAGTCACTCTCAAAACGCTATCAAACGCCTTTTCAAAATCAACAAAGCAAAGACTTAAGGGGGAAATTTTGTGTTGGTAAATCTGGAGCAACTGAATTCTCCAAACTATTCCAAGCAACAGAAAACACCAAACGCTGGGCCCTTGTGTACTATACCAGCAGACACAGCTTGCACTTCATGCTTACAGTTTTGACCCTCCACACTCTTCTCTAAGGCGGACATAGGTAATTTTTCAAAATAGGTAGGTCCTATATATAAAAAAAAACAAAAAAAAAACAATAATGTGCAAAGATTTAACCATATACCTATATCCTATATATAGTTATCGTAAAGACCAATTTAAATTTTTAAAATATAGTTGTTTTTTTAATCTATTTTTTTTTTTTTTTTTTTTCGTCAGATCTCTTTAATAAGTTCATTGTGGATGGGGAAGGAACCGGATTTCAGTGATTAACTTGACTCCCTTTCCTTATGGGACCCTGTGATGTAGTCCGAAAATTGTAGTTAATGAGTGCTTCAAATATTGCCACGAAACACACACATGCACCTATATGGAAGGAACTTGTTTCGTGGTATAGTCAGGAGGAATCAGAAGCCTCCAATTCTCATACACGATCACAGCTAAGCAATTCTCATACACGATCACAGCTAAGCAATTCTCATACACGATCACAGCTAAGCAATTCTCATACACGATCACAGCTAAGCAATTCTCATACACGATCACAGCTAAGCAATTCTCATACACGATCACAGCTAAGCAATTCTCATACACGATCACAGCTAAGCAATTCTCATACCCGATCACAGCTAAGCAATTCTCATACACGATCACAGCTAAGCAATTCTCATACACGATCACAGCTAAGCAATTCTCATACCCGATCACAGCTAAGCAATTCTCATACACGATCACAGCTAAGCAATTCTCATACCCGATCACAGCTAAGCAATTCTCATACACGATCACAGCTAAGCAATTCTCATACACGATCACAGCTAAGCAATTCTCATACCCGATCACAGCTAAGCAATTCTCATACACGATCACAGCTAAGCAATTCTCATACACGATCACAGCTAAGCAATTCTCATACACGATCACAGCTAAGCAATTCTCATACACGATCACAGCTAAGCAATTCTCATACACGATCACAGCTAAGCAATTCTCATACACGATCACAGCTAAGCAATTCTCATACACGATCACAGCTAAGCAATTCTCATACACGATCACAGCTAAGCAATTCTCATACACGATCACAGCTAAGCAATTCTCATACCCGATCACAGCTAAGCAATTCTCATACACGATCACAGCTAAGCAATTCTCATACACGATCACAGCTAAGCAATTCTCATACCCGATCACAGCTAAGCAATTCTCATACACGATCACAGCTAAGCAATTCTCATACCCGATCACAGCTAAGCAATTCTCATACACGATCACAGCTAAGCAATTCTCATACACGATCACAGCTAAGCAATTCTCATACCCGATCACAGCTAAGCAATTCTCATACACGATCACAGCTAAGCAATTCTCATACACGATCACAGCTAAGCAATTCTCATACACGATCACAGCTAAGCAATTCTCATACACGATCACAGCTAAGCAATTCTCATACACGATCACAGCTAAGCAATTCTCATACACGATCACAGCTAAGCAATTCTCATACACGATCACAGCTAAGCAATTCTCATACACGATCACAGCTAAGCAATTCTCATACACGATCACAGCTAAGCAATTCTCATACCCGATCACAGCTAAGCAATTCTCATACACGATCACAGCTAAGCAATTCTCATACACGATCACAGCTAAGCAATTCTCATACACGATCACAGCTAAGCGTGTAAGACAGTACAGTGTTGGTAAATCTGGAGCAACTAATTCCTCTAAAGTATTCCAAGCAACAGGCCACCATTATTTTCGTCTATCTGGTTCTGTTTCCTGGTGTATTTTGGAGGAATCAAGAGTGTATTATCCACTTTTAACTACGGTGTTATGAATAATATTTATATATATAGCCTCAATATGCAACGAATACAATAATAAACAGATAAATTGATAATAAATCGATAAATAGATGCAATAATAATAATCACAGTAGTAGACTAACTAATAATAATAGAAATAATAGAAATAATAAAATAGAAATATTAACAGAAATTATAAAAAAAAATCAAAACCAAAATGAAATGCGATAAACAAGAATAAATAAATAACCGATCCATCATTATAATACGTACAGGATTTGAGATCGGAGCTGTACAAGACCAACCACAGAACCCACCCAACTGTATAGCAGCCAAATTCCTGAACGAACCCAACCAGTGGCCCACAGACCCCTTTGGTGACACTGCCTTCAACGAGTACTTCAAGGTGAGGATTTAATATTACACTTTATACCATACATACATATATCATTATCTCGTTTAGGAGGTGCGGTGGGAATAGGGGGACAGGCTTGGGGGGGGGGGTTAGGGGGGTGCGGGAGTAGGGGGCAGGTTTGGGGGGGTTTTGGGAGGTGCGAGAGTAGGGGGACAGGCTTGGGGGGGGAGGTTTTGGGAGGTGTGGGAGTAGGGGACAGGCTTGGGGGGGTTTTGGGAGGTGCGGGAGTAGGGGGCAGGTTTGGGGGGGTTTTGGGAGGTGCGGGAGTAGGGGGACAGGCTTGGGGGAGGGGGGTTAAGGGGTGCGGGAATAGGGGACAGGCTTTCTACCCACCCACAGCCTGTCCCCCTATTCCCGCAACCCTCAACCCCCCCCCCCAAAAGCCTGTCCCCTACTCCCGCACCCCCTTAAGGAGGTACCATAGTTCAGTGTTGGTAAATCTAGAGCAACTGCAAATCCCCCAAACTATTTCAAGCAACAATTAGTTTTGTTAAGGTGGTAATTCTTTTTTGGTACATTGGAGTGCCTTGATTCCTCCAAAGTACGCTAGGAAACAGGACCATATTAACAAAAATAATGGGTGTTCTGTTGCTTGGAATAGTTTGGGGGATTCAGTTGCTCCAGAATTACAAACACAAAACTTCCCCCCTAAAGGACCCCCGTGGGTGATGGAGACAGAGAATTGGAGATTAGTGAGTCGTTTCAAACACTGCTACGAAACACCACCTATAATGAAGGGGCCTGTTTTGTGGTATAGTCAGGAGGAACCAGAAGCCACCTACTTTCATACACGATCACAAAGAGATATATATATATATATATAGTAGTGTGTTGGTAAATCTGAAAGCAACTGATTCCTCCAAACTATTCCAAGCAACAGGCCCCTAAGTATATATTTTATTTTTGTTGTTGTGGTCCTGTTTCCTGGCATGTATATATACTTTTTTGGAGGAATCAAGGAGCTCCAACGTATCAGAAGTATTGCCTACTATGATATCCACTTAAGGGACCACGTGATGTAGTCGGAAAATTGGAGGTTAGCGAGTCCTTCCAACATTGCCACGAAACACCACCCATACTGAAGGGGTCTGTTTTGTGGCATAGTTAGGAGGAATTAGAAGCCGCCAAGTTTTATACACGATCATAGGGTCCTTAAAGGGGTAGTTTGGGGTAGATAGTGGTAGTGGTAGTGGTTGTGGTGGTAAATTTGGATCAACTACCAGATACTCTTCTATGTTATATGAACACCAAAACAAACCAAACCAAAACAAACCATCCTGTCTTAATTAATATCATTTTTTCTCTCTCTCTCTCTCTCTCTCTCTCTCTCTCTCTCTCTCTCTCTCTCTCTCTCTCTCTCTCTCTCTCTCAACCCATTCCGTATTAACATCAAACACTAACACACTCTCTCTCTCTCTCTCTCTCTCTCTCTCTCTCTCTCAACCCATCCCGTATTAACATCAAACACTAACACACTCTCTCTCTCTCTCTCTCTCTCTCTCTCTCTCTCTCTCTCCAAATAATAATAATAAGACGTGGATGGAGACCTATCACCACAACATGACCGAGGCGTCCCTGGAGTTGCTTCGCCTCATCTCTGAAGGTTTTGATGCGCCCAGCGAGTTTTTCACGTCCCTCTTCACCCCGACCCATTTGTCAACATTGAGACTCATCCGTTACCCACCACGACACGACCCACCCGAGTCAGCTAGGGATGGGGATTATGGTGAGTGAGTGAGTGAGTGAGTGAGTGAGCTATAGGGATGGAGACGACGGTGAGTGAGTGAGGGAGGGAGGGAGGGAGGGAGTGAGTGAGTGAAGAAAAAATGAAGGAATGAAATGGGGAAGGAATGACTGAATGGATGAAGAAATGGATGAATGAAGGAAGGAATGACTGGATGAAGGAATGAAGGAAGGTATGAGGGAAGGAAAGAATGATTGATGGAAGGAAGGAAGGAAGGAAGCAAGGAAGGAAGGAAGGAAGGAAGGAATGAATGAAGAATAGAAGGAAGGAAGGAAAGAATAAATGATTGAAGGAAGGAAGGAAGGAAGGAAGAAGGGAAGGAAAGAAAGAATGAATGATTGACTGAACGGATGAAAGAAAGAATAAAGGAAGGAAGGAGGGAAGGAAATAATAAATAATGAAAAAATAAATAATAAAATAAAGAATGATGATAAATGATATTGATTACCGTGTTAGTTATGGACACACACACACACACACAGGGGGATACTCTCTCTTGGGTAACTTGACACACACACACACACACACACACACAGGGGGATACTCTCTCTTGGGTAACTTGACACACACACACACACACACACACACAGGGGGATACTCTCTCTTGGGTAACTTGACACACACACACACACACACACACACACACACACAGGGGGATACTCTCTCTTGGGTAACTTGACACACACACACACACACACACAGGGGGATACTCTCTCTTGGGTAACTTGACACACACACACACACACACACACACAGGGGGATACTCTCTCTTGGGTAACTTGACACACACACACACACACACACACACAGGGGGATACTCTCTCTTGGGTAACTTGACACACACACACACACACACACACACACACACACAGGGGGATACTCTCTCTTGGGTAACTTGACACACACACACACACACACACAGGGGGATACTCTCTCTTGGGTAACTTGACACACACACACACACACACACACACACACAGGGGGATACTCTCTCTTGGGTAACTTGACACACACACACACACACACACACAGGGGGATACTCTCTTCTGGGAAATTGGACACACACACACACACACACACACTTAAATAACTAAATAACTAACTAACTTACTAACTAACTAACTAACTAACAAACAAACTAATCCCAAGTGCTACAATTTCTTCTGTACAGTAATTCAGACAGCCGAGCACAAGGACTCAGTAATGATCACACTACTGGCAACCTTCAAAGAATACCCAGGGCTTCAGGTGAGGTGGACTGATGATAGCCTTATGGATGTCCCTCACCGCCCTGGACATCTGGTGGTCAATATTGGAAGTCTTTTGGCCGCCATCAGCGGAGGGACACTCAAGGCTACCAGTCATCGCATTGTTGATGTGTGTGGTGAAAGGTTAGTCTATATAGCTGTCTTTACTTAGTTGATGTTACGTGTGTGTGTGTGTGTACAGTATGTGTTTAGTTTCTCTCAGTCTTTACTCAGTTGATTTTATGTGTGTGTGTGTGTGTGTTTTGTCTCTCTGTGTCACTCAGTTCATTTTACGTGTGTGTATGTATGTGTTTGTGTGGTTAGTTTCTCATCAGTCTTACTCAGTTGATGTTACGTGTGTGTGTGTGTGTGTGTGTGTGTGTGTGGTTAGTCTCTCTCAGTCTTTACTCAGTCGATTTTACGTGTGTGCAGCGAGTGGTTAGTCAGTCAGTCTCACTCAGTCGATTTTATGTGATGCTGTTCATATCTCTCTCTCTCTCTCTCTCTCTCTCTCTCTCTCTCTCTCTCTCTCTCTTACAAAAACAGTTTAGAGATGTCATTATTAAACTACGGTACTTCTTCGGGGAAAAGTTCTCTTCGTCACTCAGTCTCTATTATTACCGTATGTAAAACGTATTGAGCGACCAAGATCCCTTTTCTAGAAGTAGTGTCTATAGTTTAATCAAAGAGTTTAATAATACCACCCTGTTGACATTGATCCACACGTCACCTTCTGTCAAAATATATCTCTCTTTTCTCTAGTACTATTATTATTATTATTATTATTATTATTATTATTATTATTAAAAATCCAACTTGCCTTTGTTTCCTCCTTATTTCGTTCCCTCCACGAGTACTACTTTAACTTTCGTCTACTCCCTCCACCATTACTACTCTAACTCGTCCACTCCCTGTACCATTACTACTCTAACTCTCATCCACTCCCTCCACCATTACAACTCTAACCTTGCTCTCTCACGCAGCACTACTCTAACTTACTCTAATCTATACCCTCCTTCCCTTCTTCACCAGCACGACTCTAATAACTCTAATCTACACCCTCTTTCCCTCCCTCCCTTCGTCAGGTTTTCGGTGCCTTACTTCCTGGAGCCACGGTATGACGCCAACATCAACCAGTGTCTACCGGGGGGCACGCCAGCACTCTGTGACGACCCCGGCCACAAAGTGTACTACGGCCCCTGGGTGTTTGAAAAGATTACCAAGTTTGCAGAGTATAAAGACCTCATTACTCGTGTTGGTAATGGTGGTGTGGCTGTTGTGTAACTGTACAAGATATACCATAGCCTATAGTATTCATCATCAGTCCAACTAGAACATATAGCATTTATGAGTGTAATTAGAAGATATATATAGCTTTTATGAGTGTAATTAAAAGATAGTTATATATAGCATTTATGAGTGTAATTAAAAGATAGATATAGCTTTTATGAGTGTAATTAAAAGATAGTTATATATAGAATTTCTGAGTGTAAATAGAAGATATATATAGAACTTATCCATATAATAGTAGCATACCATTATTGTCTACCATGCCCCATTTATAGATGTGTAATTCAGATAACCTATAGTATTTCACCGTGTTATATATATAGGCTTAGCTAGTACCGTACCAATTGTCCACTATACAGCATTAGATCATTATTAAGACTTTAGAAGGAATCACACCTATACACTGAACCCCATGTAGCTTGAAGGTGGTAATTCTTTTTTGATACATTGGAGTGCCTCGATTCCTCCAAAGTATGCCAGGAAACAGGACCAGACCAGAAGAGCAAAAGTAATGGTGTTCTGTTGCTTTTTAGAATAGTTTGGAGGATTTATTTGTTCCAGATTTACCAACACAAAATTTCCCCCTTAGCCTAATTAAGAGGAAAGTATAGTAAGTACACTTGTGGTATATATATTGGAGAGCAGGACCCGACTAATAAAACTATGAACACACACACACACACACACACACAGGGGGATACTCTCACGTGGGTAACTTGACACACACACACACACACACACACACACACACAGGGGGATACTCTCACTTGCGTAACTTGACACACACACACACACACACACACACTGGGATACTCTCTTGAGGGAAATTGGACACACACACACACACACACACACACATGGGGATACTCTCACTTGCGTAACTTCACACACACACACACACACACTGGTATACTCTCTTGAGGGAAATTGGACACACACACACACACACACACACACACTAACGAACTAAACCGAGTCCTATAATTGTTGTTGCTTGGAATAGTTTAGAGGAATTAGTTGTACCAGATTTACCACCAACACTGTATGAAGCCTATTCCTCCCTTCGATTCTTAGCCAACACGTATAATTATATCATTACAGATGAATATAACGTTTCTATGGTGATGAATATAACGTTTCTATGGTGCATTATAATTTAGTCTGCTGATATTGTTGTTTTCTTCGGTGTTAACAAATACAGTGTAGGGGTCAACAACAAATACAGTGTAGGGGTCAACAACAAATACAGTGTAGGGGTCAACAACAAATACAGTGTAGGGGTCAACAACAAATACAGTGTAGGGGTCAACAAATACAGTGTAGGGGTCAACAACAAATACAGTGTAGGGGTTAACAACAAATACAGTGTAGGGGTCAACAACAAATACAGTGTAGGGGTCAACAACAAATACAGTGTAGGGGTCAACAACAAATACAGTGTAGGGGTCAACAAATACAGTGTAGGGGTCAACAACAAATACAGTGTAGGGGTCAACAAATACAGTGTAGGGGTCAACAACAAATACAGTGTAGGGGTCAACAAATACAGTGTAGGGGTCAAGAAATACTGTATAGGGGTCAAGGAATACGGTACACACAATTAAAAAACAAAACAAAAACTATAGTTGCACTTCTCGTGTGAAAAAATATTCTGACATTACTGAAAAATAGTTTGTTTGAGTTGTGGCCATCATTTATTACACAACCATTACACCACTCAGGCTCTATCGTATAGTTTTTGATCGTGTGTACACTCGTGATACGTAATCCCTGACCAGAGACGAACGGCAGGCACCACTCATACCCTGCATTCGAACTCAGCCTCTATAAGTGCACTTAGTGGGGAAATGAGCAATACCAGGAAGGCGATTCGAAGCTTTCTGCTCCTCACACTCTGGTCAGAAATTAAGTATCACGAGTGTACTGTACTATCAAAGACAAAATTCGTGTCGTTGTCTTGTCCGATGATTTAATATAACTCGTGAAACATAATGAAAGCCCCACCACATGCCCAGTATGGTTAGCTCTGTACCATTTGTTTCTACCAAATTTAACGACACGACTTTTGTCTTTGATAGTACAGTACATATTCTAACAATACTAAGTAGTTATATTAGAGTAGGAATTATACACAGAATATGTATAATAAATATATTTTCTCATTATATTCACAGTACCAATTTGGGAGATATAGCCTAATACAGTACTTTAAATGCAAAAAATCAACTGCAAAAATAAAACCATATATGCTTATTATATATCAAATATATATGAGTATAGTGTATTAACTAATTAAAGACACCCATATCATTACTCCATGATTATGAGTCATCCAAAAGCAGCATATATTATTGTTGATATTGAAGGGGATACTATAGCCTACTTCTGGTACACTCACAATCCAAAATTTGTATCCAGGTCTTGTTGAAGTTTCGAATCATTTGACATACTAGTGAACCAATTACAACGTTTATCCTGTTTTATATTTGCTTGAGCTCGCTTAATACTCGATCAGACTATTCGAAGCAAGCCTGGATACATATTTTGGATTGCGAGTGTACAAAACCTTAAGGGGAGGATCTCTTGGTGGTAAATTGGAAGGCTACCGATTCCTCCAAACTATACCATGAAACAGACACCCCCTTTTGTAACATTAATAAGGTTGTCTGTTTTCTGGTAAAGTTTGTAGGACATGGTAGCACTACAATTTACCAACAAGAGACTCTCCCCTTAATTAGTACGTGTTTCTGCCGCATGAATACCAAGCGCTACAGACTGACGGACACACACACACACAGTACAGTTGCCACATCTACTACTACAATAGCCTATATATATTACTGGCACTGAGAACATTTAGCACCAATAAGGGATAATACACTTTTGGTACATTAGAGCGCCTTAATTCCTCCAAAGTATGCTAGGAAACAGGAGGGACCATAGTAACAATAATAATGGTGGCCTGTTGCTTGGAATAGTATAGATATATCAGTTGTCCAGTACAACAACTGTAAGTTACGTAACATTTCTAGTATGCAACTACTGAATGTTTCTAATACTTTCTTTTGGTAACTATAAAGATTTTGTACTTCCTAAAACAATATAATATACGGTAATAATTCAGTCAACATTGATAATTGTCTGGTAAGGTTTACTCCGTAGAACAATATAATACTGTATACGGTAATAATTCAGTCAACATTATTGTCTGGTAAGGTTTAAAGTGTATGTGATTTGGGTATTTGTGTTGATTGAAATGGACTGAGTGGTTTAATGTTCATGTGATTTGTGTTGATTGAAATAATATGGGTACTCACCGTTATCTTTCCCTTCCTGTTATTTTCCTCATGGCGTTATTTCCTTCACTGATGATTTCTTGGAGTCCTCGACCAACGACCACTTAAATGACCTAATATAATCTGTTCTCATTTGTACAAGTTAACTATTTAATGTAACAATTAACACGTTCACAGACAACACACACCATACTCACCACATTGTAAACAAAGCCAAGGACGGTGGATTACGTACCTAAATACTATTATTAGCCTATTAATTATTATCGTGTATTAGTCAGTGAGTAACTTATAATATCAATAACCTCATTCCTCTCTAACTTCAATGAGATTTTCTACTTCTAATAAAGGAACACATTATTCATAAAGCTATAACTATAATCGAGGAATAATTTTGTCACATCTTGTGGTGGTTCTTGGTATTTTATTTTGGAGATATCAGTAGCTTTCCTTCCAGTTCGACCAAAAAAATACATATATATTACTCCTTTTTTATTTGGAATTATTGCTCCACTATTTAATCATCTTCGGTGGTTTTTTCTGCTTCCTTCAACACCAGTTTTTGGTTGAATATTTCCGCTTCAGGTTCCACCATAGATGACCCCTTACTATTTGACCTAACATGATTCACTCGGGTATCGCCACTCAGGTCGGGCTCCTCAACTTCACCATCGTCGTCGTCGTCGTCGTCGTAGGCGTCTCGTTGGATGCTGTTGATAACGTAGGCGGCAGTCTTGGGTTCGGGGAGTGTGTCAGCAGCTGCACCACGTAACACCCTCACACCCTACAGGAATCATGATATTGAATTGTCTTAAAAATATATATAGTATTCATGACTCCAATATATTTAACACTCTTCTTTATTCTTTTTGAACAGGCTTAAATGAATACTGACAAACTTAATTAAAATGAGTACAGTGTAGTATATAGGCATCTCTTTTTTTTTCCTCGACAGGCATTATAGTACAGTATATAGGGCCATAGACAAGAACATATCATCGGGTCCTGATGCCCGGGGTACGATGGACATATAAAATGCATGGGTTTCGTACCCCGGCCATATCACCTCGCTGTTGCGGCGCCTAATATCAATCACAGACCACATATATGTGGTCAGCCAAATCAGCTTCGTACCCCGAGATTGGGCATCGGGACCCGACGATATGTTCTTGTCTACGGCCCTTAATCCTACGTATATCACCTCATGCACTATGTAATATGTAGATACTTGTACTGTACACAACACACACAACACTCACACTCACAGTAACAGACACCACACTACACACACACACACACACACACTTCTCCACATGCACCCTTTACACATGCACACTCTATTGACTCTACAACTACACCACCTTAATGACCATTACGAAGTCAATAAGTGTAAAGCCCAATAACCAACCAACCTGTACACACAAAAAAAGAAAAATAACTGGCAATTTTCTTGTGAAACATCCTGACACCTCAGACGATGGATACTGAAAAATAGCTTGCTTTTTTTCCGAGGGCATTGTGAGCTGTGCAGATCATTTACATAATTATATATATCACATCCCTCCTATTCCATAGTTGTTGTTTTTTTCTACTGTATTCATACATAAGAACATACTCAACATTACATATGCCCTCAAAAGCAGACAGGTTCAGTAGGCAGTGCAGAAGCGGAGTAAAGTGATGGAAACAAGAAATACCATTCAAATATACACGGAACAATAGCAGTCATATACTGTACATGTCTCTAAAGAACAAACATGTACTGTATCTGGGAACTTTGTCATGACTGGGAAGGTTAACCCTATGACAGTAGCCTACCCAGTGATAATGATGAATGGGTCAGGGTAGCATTATATTTAAGGGACCCCATGATGTAGTCAGAAAATTGGAGACGAGTCCTTCAACATCAACTACTGTATATGGAAGGAGCTTGTTACGTGGCATGGTCAGGCGGAATCAGAAGCCTCCAATTTTCATACAGGATAACAGGGTCCTTAAGGCATTATTTCTAGCATTTTGTGAAGGGCTACATAAACCCCAATTCACTCAAAGCAAGATAGTGACTCCTAGAAGAACAGTACAGGTAATTAAATAGCTCATAATAATGATGGATAAGCCACTCTTTTTCCTGCCACACCTTTAATTATACCTCGCATTTATAGTGTAAGGTTGTAACATAAAAGAGTCTGGTCACAGTTTCATGATTTATTGGACAAGAAACAACCACTCATCACAGCCTAGTATGGAAGGCACAGATACAAGTTTAATTAAGGGGGTAGTCTAGTGTTAATTGGTAAATCTGGAGTAACTGGCTGATTTCTCCAAACTATTTCAAGCAGCAGCAAGCCACCATTATTTTTGTTAATATGGTCCTGTTTCCTGGCACACATTAGAGGAACCAAGGCACTTCAATGTACCAAATATATATTATGCCCATCAGTAATTAAGGTCCAAAGTCCCTATTATATATACAGTAAATTTATACAGTATATATTTATATAGCTTTAATCTAGGCTATGACACATGTGTATTGTGTTATTCATTTTCCCTCTAATTGGAAGGATTTACATGGGTTAAAAAATATATTCCAGTCAAATCATAAACAGCTGCTTATCATCATTAACACCCCATTCCTCTCTTTTGTTTCTGTAGCTGCTTACATCTCAGAGACATTCTGAGACAGTATAGTGACATTCGCAAGTTAAATAAGAATATATTTCATTTCAGGTGAGCCCATGAAGAGTTGCATACATCTCCAAATGTATACACCCACCACTAATTCCAAGCATTTTAAAATGTCACAGGAAACAGCTCCACTGTCTTAAGATTAAATATATATTGTCTGTGGTCATTATGGCATTGTTGACCTTTAATATAGATAAGCTTAACAGGGAAAACTCTTCTTGTGGTTACATATGGGGGGGCTAATGAATGTTCGCGATCTAAAATTCTGTCGCCTTTCTAAATATGAAGGTGAATTTTAAGTATAGCATTGTCAAGAATGAGACGTGAATGTCCTTCTGTTTGACTATAAACCAGAACAAAAAATAACAGTCAGAAGGAACAATCACACTCCATTTGCAACATCAATTATAAGGTGGAAGGGCAGGGCAGGGCAGGGCAGGGCGGGGCGTGACAGGGCAGGGCAGGGCAGAATAGGTGTGCAGTGCAGGTAGGTGTTTAGAGGATGACGCCACTGACCTTCTCCCATCCCTCCGTCACCTCCTCTGGCCTGGTGGGTGCCTCGGTGACCTTCCTGGAGTTGCCGGCCACTTCATTCTCAACCTCGGGAAGCTCAGGCAACACACGATCCACCGGTCCTGTCACCTCCTGTAAGAGAACAGAGTGCATTAGTGTTAGTTTTCCGTCTCCCACATGACATAAAAGAACATCTAAGAATCTGGAAATTAGACATCAATGTAAATTTCCAAATTAAGACATGTCTTCAAAAACGTACGGGTATGTCCGAAGTGGGAAATGGAGTGAAGGTGTCCTCTTCCACTGGCACCTGCACCTCTCCCTCTCCTTCTAATGGTACCTCGCCCTCTCCTACTGGTACCTCTCCCTCTCCTACCGGCACCTCTCCTTCTCCTGCTGGCACCTCCCCGATTGTATCCTGGTCAGGCCGGATGTGGATCACCTGCGTACACAACAATAAGATCAGTAAACAAGTGGATCAAATAAAGAAGTAGATCATTAGCAGTTAAATTAACATACAGAATAGATCAATACAGTTGCTGGTAGCTGATAATATAGACAATTAATAATAAGTAAACAAAAAGATATAAAAAGACATAGAAGAATATGATACAGAAAAAAATTAAATCCATAAATAAGCAGAGTGAGAGAGAGAGAGAGAGAGAGAGAGAGAGACCAGATCTTTGCACTAAAATCAACAGTGGAGAAATATATTGGGAAGGGTAGGAAGTTGTATGCTGCCTTCATGGACTTGGAGAAGGCATACGATAGGGTTGATAGGAGAGCTATGACAGAAGTGTTGAGGATCTATGGTGTTGGGGGGTGTTTGATGAAAGGCATTGAGGCCTTTTATGCAGAGGCAACAGCATGTGTACGGGT
>JAWQEG010002470.1:0-32500 GCA_033782935.1 Petrolisthes cinctipes
CTTCCCCACCTTTCCTTTCATTTCCCTTTACCTTCCCCACCTTTCCTTTCATTCCTTTTACCTTCCCCACCTTTCCTTTCATTCCCTTTACCTTCCCCACCTTTCCTTTCATTCCATTTACCTTCCTCACCTTTCCTTTCATTTCCCTTTACCTTCCTCACCTTTCCTTTCATTTCCCTTTACCTTCCCCTCCTTTCCTTTCATTTCCCTTTACCTTCCTCACCTTTCCTTTCATTTCCTTTACCTTCCCCACCTTTCCTTTCATTCCCTTTACCTTCCTCACCTTTCCTTTCATTCCCTTTACCTTCCCAACCTTTCCTTTCATTCCCTTTTACCTTCCTCACCTTTCCTTTCATTCCCTTTACCTTCCTCACCTTTCCTTTCATTCCCTTTACCTTCCCCACCTTTCCTTTCATTTCCTTTTACCTTCACCCACCCCAACACACACCTGACCTCACTTCACTCCTTTTTATCTCCTCTGACCTTCCTCTCACTCTCCTAACCTTATCTACCACAACACCCTGCACATCTCCCAGCGCCTTCCTTTTTCCCTCACTTATTTTCAGTCTCAAACCATTCAGTCTATTCACTACACACACACACACACACACACACACACACATACACACACACACACACACACACACACACACACACACACACGTAACTGTTATGATTCCAAACTGAACCTGAGTGAGTTTTGTTGATCTTTTTTATAGTTATTCTTGTTTAATAATTATATTCCTTTACGTTATTCAATTTTCTTCCCTTCCCTCCTCCCCTTCCCCCTTCCATTTTTTTTCTGATCCACTCACTTCCTCCCTTCCTTTCTCCATCCCCTTCCCTCGCTACTCCCTTCCTTCCTCCATTCCCTCCCTCCCCTTCCTTCCATCTCCTACACTCACTTCCCCTTTCCTTATTTCTCTAACCCCTCCCCTCACTTACTCCTCCCTTTCTCACCCTCACTGGCAGCTGTCAACTTCAGGCTCTCCCTTACGACCACTCCTCACCATCCTTTTCTCACACTTCCTCCCTCTCCTCCACACCCACGCCCTCATTCTCATCATCACACTCCCTCTCTCCCTCCCTCTCATTTTCACTCGTAACACTCCCTCTCTCCCTCCCTCCCTCTCATTCTCACTCGTAACACACTCTCTCACTCACTTTAACTTCTCCTTCATGGCACTCCCTCCCTCATTCTCATTTCAATCTTTTCCCTTATTTTCACTCTTTAAATACACACACACACACACACAAGCACACAAGCAAACATACACACACACAAACAAATACTCACACACACACACACACACACACACACACACACACACACACACACACACACACACACACACACACACACACACACACAAACACACAAACAAACACACACACGACACAACTCTACCCTCTACACATACACACAACACACAAAATACAAACTAAATTATTCTTTTTATTTCATTCCCAGACCTTCATAGCCATAATTAATTAAGGGAGAAATTATTTTTGTGTTGGTAAATCTGGAGCAACTGATTCCACCAAACTATTCCAAGCAACAGAACACCATTATTTTTTTTTGTCATCTGGTCCTGTTTCCTGACATATACTTTGGAGGAATCTGGAGCAATTGAATCCACTAAACTATTCCAAGCAACAAAACACCATTATTTTTTTTTTGTCATCTGGTCCTGTTTCCTGACATTATACTTTGGAGGAATCAAGGCACTCCAATGTAACAAAAGTGAATTACCTTCTTATCGCTGCTATCACTTCTCTATCTGTCTGTCTATCTGTCTGTCTGTCTATAAAGGCTCTTCATTACTTCTCCTTATCACTGCCACTTTAAACTTTCATCTTTCTTTCATCCTTATCAACTCCTCCTATATGCAAACCTTCCCTTATCTCATCGTAATAATAGACTTCAATAAATATCATGGAAGTACTGTACTGAAATAATTGACCACCTCACTCGACCCTATGTATGTGTGTGTGTGTGTGTGTGTGTGTGTGTGTGTGTGTGTGTGTGTGTGTGTGTGTGTGTGTGTATTTGTTTGTGTGTGTATATGTTTGCTTGTGTGCTTGTGTGTGTATGTGTGTGTATATATTTGTTTGTGTGCTTGTGTGTGTGTGTGTGTGTGTGTGGGTGTGTGTGTGTGTGTGTGTGTGTGTGTGCAGGGGTGGGAGGGGGGAGGGGGTATTTGCTTGTTTGTGTGTGTGTGTGTGTGTGTGTGTGTGTGTGTGTGAAGAAGAAGAAAATAATACAAGAAAAAGAAGAAGGATACAGAAGAAGAAGAAGAAGAAGAAGACAAGAAGAAGAAAGAAGAATACAGAAGAAGAAGAAGAAGAAGAAGGAGAAGAAGAAGACAAGAAAAAGAAGGATACAGATGAAGAAGAGTATCAGAGCAAATGACAATATAATAAGAGCACTGTGAGGCCACCTGGTGTTGACTCATAAAAGGAGCACATGGGTAGGAAGGCTTGGTGTGTGTGTGTGTGTGTGTGAGAGAGAGAGAGTGAGTATGATTCTGTGTGTTTGTCTGTGTATGTCAGAGTATAAGGTGTGATTATGTGTGTGTGTGTGTGTGTGTGTGTATAAGATGTGTGTGTTTGTGTGTGTGTGTGTGTGTGTGTGTGTGTGTGTGTGTGTGTGTGTACAAGATGTGATTCTGTGTGTGTGTACAAGGTGTGATTATGTGTGTGTGTGTGTACAAGATGTGATTCTGTGTGTGTTTTTGTGTGTGTGTGTGTGTGTGTGTGTGTATAAGATGTGATTCTGTGTGTGTGTGTGTGTTTTATGTATCCTGTTTTCATGCTATTTATATATGACTACCTAACCAAGCCTGTGAACCAGATAGTTGCCCGAATTACAACTTCTTTCTATGACGGGCTGGATATACCGAGGTGCAATCTTATTATTATACAGATCTTGTGTTTGTTATGGTAGATCTTGGGTTTGTTGTTGTTATTTTCCTGTTACTATCTGTACTACCAAGCGACGCAAGTTCTGAAAGGCTATTTGAGGGGGTCGTCTCTCTCCCATCCAGCCTCTCCCTCCCACCACTCTCCCATCCAGCCTCTCCCTCCCACCTCTCTCCCATCCAACCCCCCTTCCCCATTCTCTGCCATCCAGTCTCTCTCCCATCCAATCCCCCTTCTCATTCTCTCCCATCTAGCCTCTCCCTCCCTCCTCTCTGCCATCCAGCCTCTCTCTCCTCTCTCTCCCATCCAGCCTCTCCCTCCCACCACTCTCCCATCCAGCCTCTCCCTCCTACCACTCTCCCATCCAGCCTCTCTCTCCCAGTTCTCTCCCATCCAATCCCCCTTCCCCATTCTCTGCCATCCAGCCTCTCTCTCCCACTTCTCTCCCATCCAACCTCTCCCTCCCACCACTCTCCCATCCAATCCCCCCCCCCTCACCTTTCCCACCTCTCTCCCATCCAACCTCTCCCTCCCACCACTCTCCCATCCAACACCCCTTCAGCCTCTTCCTCCCTCCTCTCTCCCATCCAGCTTCCTCTCTCTCCACCTCTCATAAAAAATAACATCGTCTCAGGTAAGGTAACACGAGGAAGGAAACTAACTCGACCCAAAGTTCCCCTGTAGAGACTCTTCGGAATTTATCAGTATATACGTATTATTATGCCAATTAATTAAGGGACCCTGCATGTGATGTGGTCAGAAAATTGGAGATAAACGAGACCTTCATATATTGCCACGAAACACACACACACACACACACACACACACCTATATGGAAGGAGCTTGTTTCGTGGCATGGTCAGGTGGAATCAGAAGCCCACACACACACACACACACACCTATATGGAAGGAGCTTGTTTCGTGGCATGGTCAGGTGGAATCAGAAACCCCCCACATACACACACACACACACACACACACACACACACACACACACATAATACCATAGCTGTGTGAGTAATGACCAAGGTATGTATACAACAATTACTCTTACACATATATATAATTAAGGTAATGTAAAAAATAATATATCCTTTTTAGTACCTTATAATTATATTGTAAACACCGTCACCCTCCCTCCCTCCCTCCCTCCCTTACTAGTGCATTCATTACCTGCAAGTAGAGTGTGTGTGTGTGTGTGTGTGTGTGTGTGTGTGTGTGTGTGTGTACTAGCAACAGAGAGCAACAACCACCCTGCAGCCAAACTGTGATCGACCGCCTCTTCCACCTGCCAGCAACTCACCCACCCAGTCACCCAGCCACCCACCCAGCCACCCAGCCACACACACAGCCACCCAGCGTCCCATCCACCCACCCACCCACCCAGTCACCCACACAGCCACCCAGCCAAAGCCAGCCAACCAACCAGCCAGGCAACCACCCACCCAGTCACCCACACAGCCAAAGCCAGTCACCCACACAACCACCCAGCCAACCAGCTAGTCACACACACAGCCACACAGCCACCCACCCAGCCACCCAGCCAAAGCCAGTCATCCAACCCCCCAACCCCCACACCAAATGTAACCCAATACCCATTTAGAGGGTTAGGGTACCTTGCTTCCTCCACAGTATATATATATGCCAGGAAACAGGACCAGACACATTGACAAAAATTATGGTGGTCTGTTGCTTGGTGGAGATGAGTAGAAACAGACAGTAACTTGCTCCAAAACTACTTAACTACCAACATCAATAACAAGAAACAGGACCAGACAGATTGACAAAAATTATGGTGGTCTGTTGCTTGGTGGTAGAGTTGGGTGGAAACAGATAGTAACTTGCTCCAAAACTACTTAACTACCAATATCAATAATAACAAGAAACTACAGTCACTTCATCACTAGCTAGCATTTCAATATCCACCTCGTATTTCTATAGTAAATGAGAACAGACATTTCAATATCCACCTCGTATTTCTATAGCAAATGAGAAACAGACTGAATTGAAAAGAATGAGTCCAGTTAGGAGGAAGATTACAATTACGGTGAATGACAAAAGAAAACAATAGGAGATACTTAGGCAATTCATCCGCTTTACTGCTTTAGAGTTGAGTGAAGCAGATGTACGTTATGTATGTATGTATGTATGTAGGCTAAATGAATGTACACACACTACTACATGCACACATCATCCTAAACATTCACTAATTTAACGTACAGTACAATACATACATTCACTTTATTGACGTACTTTACATACTTTACACACACACACACACACACCAGCCTACACACACACTCACACACACACACACACGCCTACAAACACACACACACACACAGACACACACACACACACCAGCCTACAAACACACACAAACACACACACATTCATTCACACACACACACCAGCCTACAAACACACACACACACACAGACACACACACACACCAACCTACACACACACACACACCAGCCTACAAACACACACACACACACACACCAGCCTACACACACACACAAACACACACACCAGCCTACACACACAGACACACACACACACAAACACACCAGCCTACACACACACACACAAACACACACACATTCATTCACACACCAGCCAGTGAGCTTCTTGTCTACAACAGGCTGGCGGCTACTACTTTACTCACTCTCACTCACTCAACTCTGACCTTCAAGCCCAGACAACTACTCTAGCATATTATACACATTGCAACTCACTCCAGTCTTTGTATACTCACTCACTCACTCACTCACTTACTTACTCACTCATTTACTTATTTAAACATTCACTTACTCCCTCACTCATTCATTCACTCACTCATTTACTTACTCACTCACTCACTCACTTACTTACTTACTTACTTACTTACTCACTCACTCACTCACTTACTCACTTACTCACTTACTCTGTACATTTACCGTGCTCATACTGTCCTCACTCTAACTCATTCACACACTATACTTACTCTAACTTACACACACACATACACATGCTACTCACACACTATAATATACACACAAACACACATACACACACTATAATATACACACAAACACACATACACACACTATAATATACACACAAACACACATACATACACACATACACACACTATAATATACACACATACACACACTATAATATATATATACACACACACACACATACACACACACACACACACACACACAAACACACACACACTCTACAATCACTATACTCATTTCATCATGCATACACATACACTATCATTACCAACTCAAAAATATACACACACACGCTTCACTCTTTTGTATGTATATCCTGTTGATATCCATTACCTAAGAACCCCCGTGATGTAGTCAGAAAATTGGAGGTTTACGAGTCATTCCTATATGGCCACGAAACACACACACACACACACACTCCACTATAGTTACACACACACACACACACACTCCACTATAGTTACACACACACACACATCACTATACTTATACACACACACACACACACACACACACACCACTATAGTTACACACACACACACACACACACACACACATCACTATAATTACACACACACACACACACACACACACACATTCCACTATAGTTACAGACACACACACACACACATCACTATAGTTACACACACACACATTCCACTATAGTTACACACACACACACACACACACACATCACTATAGTTACACACACACACATCACTATACTTACACACACACACACACATCACTATAGTTACACACACACACACACACACACACATCACTATAGTTACACACACACACATCACTATAGTTACACACACACACACATCACTATACTTACACACACACACACACACACATCACTATAGTTACACACACACCCACCCACACTGGCTCAGTAACCTAACACTGTATTCACTGTTCACTGTTTGTTACCTTATACTGTTGATACTGTTGAATCATCGCTTGCCTGCATAGCCACGACCTATAATAATAATAACAAATATCCAGGTTCTTGTTGAAGTTAAGTTTGGCATCATCTGACAACACATAGGCCTACTAGTGAACCCAGGACAATGTTTATCTTTTCTCTCATACTCACTGAAGCTGGTTAATTAAGGGAAGATTATTTTGTTGGTGAATTTTGATGGTGGTCTGTGATTCCTGCAAACTTATATATGCCATGAAACAGATCCCATATTAATACTGTTTTCTGGTATAGTTAGGAGGAATCTGTAGCCTTCCAATTACCAACAAAATAATCTCTCCTTAATCAGGGATCCCGTGATAAAGTAAAAAAAAAAAAATTGGAGGTTAGGGAGTCGTTCAAATATTGCCAGGAAACACCACCTATATAGCTATATTGAAGGAGCTTGTTTCGTGGCATAGTCGGGAGGAATCAGAAGCCACCAAGTCTCATACACGATCACAGGGTCCCTTAAGGTGGTAATTCATTTTTGGTACATTGGAGTGCCTTGATTCCTCTAAAGTATGCTAGGAAACAGGACCAGAAGAGCAAAAGTAATGGTGCTCTGTTGCTTGGAATAGTTTGGAGGATTTGGTTGCTCCAGATTTACCAACACAGAACTTCCCCCTTAAATACTCCATAAACAGGCTATTCGAAACAGACCTGAATACTTATTATGACTTGTGACTGTACTATCCTTTCACTCTGGGGACATAAGGTCAGATACAACAACTTTCCTAGTATTTATTAACTCCCGGAAATTTTTTACTACACGTCACATAACTAGTCTACTTTGAGAATGGTTTCCCCGAGTGAGAGAGAACTATTATTTCAGCTTTTACTTAACCTGTGTTTTTTGTACAGTTGGACACATGAATGGGTGGTACAGCCCAAGTGAAAGATGGTCAATTTCTCCCAATATCAAGTTCCTTAGTGCCAAATAGGAGACATCAGGGGCAGAAGTCAGTATTGAGGATGGAAATAAAAAGCAAGTACCTGATAATAGACACTGGTTACTCAAATGGGACAAGTATCTTTCACCTGGGCTGTACCACTCATTCATGTGTCCAACTGTACCTACCACCAGAGGGCAGCCAGGAGGTACGGTAATCTTTGGATGGAAGAAAAATGTCATAAAAATTCTGCTCCTTGGACAGTAAAATTTTCGTTGCTGTAAAAACAATATACACATTGCAACTCACTCCAATCTTTGTATATTCACTCTTTTACACTGTACTCACTCTAATATATACACACACACACACATTACAACTCACTCCAATATTTGTATATTCACTATCTTACACTGTACTCACTCTAATATACACACACACACACACACACACATTGCAACTCACTCCAATCTTTGTATATTCACTCTCTTACACTGTACTCACTCTAATATACACACACACACACACACACACACACACACATTACAACTCACTCCAATCTTTGTATATTCACTCTCTTACACTGTACTCACTCTACTGTACACACAGACACACACATTGCAACTCACCCCAATCTTTGTATATTCACTCTTACACTGTACTCACTCTAATTTACACACACACACACACATTTTGGGGTCATTAAACTAACTTGACTATTACCAACACACACACACACACACACACACACACACACACACACACATTTTAGGGTCATTAAACTAACTTGACTATTACCAACACACACACACACACACACACACACATTTTGAGGTCATTAAACTAACTTGACTATTACCACTTTTGTATGCACACCTCTTTAACCACATGTTATAAAAAAAACAAGAAACACCACGAACATCAATCAACACCAGACAACTCCTCCTATATAGCGTACAACAACAATTACAAATGCTTCCCTGCGTTGAACCTGAGGGGATTAATAATATTTTTTCTTCTCCTTGCCTCGCGATGGTCGAATCCAGCTGGGGGTTACAGGGTATAATATGCTTGTTTATCATTACTATATTGGGATTGATTATTATTGTTAGACAGACGGATTGTTTCCCCCACACACACAAAACTGAAGACATGCTGTAGATTCATTCTGGGTTTTGAAGAAGTATTTACCCATTTCTTAATTCACTTCACTGTATAATGCACACACACATCTTACACTCAGAAAAAACGTCTTCTATAGTGACAGAGGAAACAGAGATGGGGCAAAACGTTTAACTGGAGATTCTCTTGTTGGTAAATTGGAAGGCTACTACTGATTCCTCCTACCTATGCCAGAAAACAGACGCCCTCAATGGTACTAAAAGGGGATCTGTTACGTGGCATAGTTTGGAGGAATCACAGACCTTCCAATGCACCAACCAGAGAATCTCCCCTTAAGCAGGTTCAGTAATTCGCTTTTGTTACATTGGAGTGCCTTGATTCCTCCAAAGTATGCCAGGAAACAGGCCCAAGTTAACAAAAATAATGGTGTTCTGTTGCTTGGAATAGTTTGGAGGATTCAGTTGCTCCAGATTTACCAACACAAAATTTCCCCCTTAAGCAGGTAATTCGCTTTTGTTACATTGGAGTGCCTTGATTCCTCTAGAGTATGCCAGAAAAATAATGGTGTTCTGTTGCTTGGAATAGTTTGGAGGATTCAGTTGCTCCAGATTTACCAACCCAAAACTTCCCCCTTAAGGCTGACGTAGAATCCACGACCAGTTCTACGAAGCCAGGAACGTTTAAGTAGAGGCGAACCTACTCTCAGCTTCTGTTCCCCTTGTCTGCCAAACATACGACTATACTATACGATACTATAAACAGTTTTTACATTCTACTGTGATATCTATTTTTACGACAAGGGAAGAGATATGGTCAGGAAATCCCCAACCAACCTTACTGAATGGCGTTGTAGAGGTGCATGTGGACAGTGTGTAGGATATAATATAGTGTTGGTACTGAAGTGTATATGTTTGTGTATGTGTAGAAGACTTTTTATTTGTCACTGAAGATGAGATGACAAAATAGAAAACAAACTATACCTGACCATTACCTACATTCACTTTCGTCATGGCAGTGAACCTAAACCAATGGAGTTACACATAACAACTGATCATCATGACCATTCATATATACGCTCCTGCTGATTTAGTTTGCCAAGACAGCGTGCTCTATCCCAGGCTACAGGTGTCTTCTCTAACATTTGCACACCAGATTTCCGATACTCAATGCATACAGAAAACAGCAGCAGTCAATGCATTATGGACCCCACCTCCCCACTCCCACGCACGCACAAACACCTTTCTGTACACAAAACATGTAATTATTCTCACCCGTTCAGTTGATGAGTGTGTTCCTCTCAACACAAATATGCACACTTGTTTCTTTTGCAATAACTTTGTGTTAAGGGGACGTATACAAACACAAGGTGGTATGATTCACCCCTTGTGGTCAGTGACATAGTAATTTTGTCCAGTGTAACTTTGCTACTGTGACGTCTGATGGTAAGGTTGGTAATTGTTGAATGTTAGTACATCCGGTAGAGACGAGCACTCCCTCCTCCCCCTCCCTCTCTCACCAACACATCATAACACTGATAGCACATCCTTACGACACCTATTATGTCTTTATTTCAAAGCACTTGTATCTCTATTTCATATTCCATTGGGCGGGAACGAATAACATTAATTGTATCAATAAAGTATTTTAAACTTGGTTTCTGAGAAGGTGTTTCAAAGGCTTACATTACAGGTGCCAAGGTGCTATTAGGTTACTCGGTGCCATACACACATCCAGGGCCACGTAAGAGAGCGAGAAGGGAGTGGCACCTTTCCCCGCGGCACTCTCATAACTGGTAGTGCCTCTGTCTAGGGTTGGCACTCACCCCTCCCTCCCTTTCACGTTCTCTCTTTCCCTCGCTCGCCAGCCCGCTCTCACTCACTCACTCACCCACCCACCCAGCCAGCCTGCGCAAGATACCGTTTTATCGTTCAACTCTCAGTTTCTCTTCCCTACCTCCAACCAACTTCCTAAAGCATTATATATTTCACATTTATCAATTTTCCATCGTGTAGTCAACTGGCTAAAACGATGTATATATCTAAACCAGCAGGAGTCTAGCATGAGCAAAGTAATACTGAATGTTTTGCCGCCAATTAATTATCCGCTATAAGTGAACTTTTAACTAACTACCCGTTGCTACATACAGTATGCTTGATGCTAAATTTATGTGTTGTTTCTGAGGGAAGGAGCCATTCCGGGGAGCAACACTTGTACTTGTTATCACAATAGTACATTGCCGTCAATTGTTAAACCCGTCCGTATTCAATGCATGGATATCCAACAAAATATAATAGATTTCCAAACTTAACTATCACTGCTGAACTGTCATTATCATCCAGTTACAATAAGCGTTTGTAAAAGCGAAACGGTAGTCATAAAATCTTCCATAACTAAAACTTCTATCGGTGCTAATGATAAGACGAAACATTGTGAGACGCATACCAAGTGAAACGAAGTACCATTCTCCTTAGTAATTGGCTCCAGCAGCTCGACAATGGGCTGTTACATGCTTCCCGTGTTGTAGGTAAGGCTGACCTCTATATGGTATCTAGTCGGGAAGGACATGCATTGTGAATTAAAACACTAATTTCGTCGGCACCAGAGGGTGAATAAACACTTTGAGAGAATCATCATATGTAATAGGATATATAAACATGATAGCGTCGTCTGGCATCTCAGGGAAGCGCCCCAACGTTGGCTCAATCAGTTTGTGTTAGAGAGAACGGGTTTGGCATCTTCAGAAACATCCATAACTGAACTGCATTTTACTGGATAAACGACGAAAGGACACCTACCTAATACGTGTCAAACGCTCGCCCATCACCCAATTTTTTTTAGTTTTGTATAATAGCGATCATATTATCATCATCAAGCCTCCCTTTCTTTGTTGTTATTATTGTTTTTTAAAGAATGTGGGTTTTGTAAAGGGGGACGAAGGAAAATTGCTAGGCCAAAATATCATTGTACCACGAGGGAAAACAAGACAATGAGGAAGAACAACTGGTATATATTAAAAAGAAGGAAAAGAGGGTCAGGTGAAGAGAGGAAAGGGAATGGCTCAGGCCCGAAGGAATGCCCAAACCCTTAAAGTATTGCCCAAACCTGTGCAGGCAATTCTGTACCACAGGAAAAGGTGAACATCCTGATAACAATGAGTATTCTCGAGGATGTAGGCCTCTATAATGTAACTATAGTACATTCTTCACGCATACTCACAAAATAATTATAGCCATTCCGACACTGACCTTTTTTCCACATGCAATCCAAATGCCCTACTTTCACCCAACTCAGAACAGCCTTCAACCAGCATAAGGAGGGATTTCCTGGCTGACTTCACTCCACTGAAAAATAAAGTCCAGCAATGAACTAACATGCAGATGTAAAACTCATCATATGTTATAAGCATCACAGTTTTTCAATGGGCTTCCATTCTCCACTAAACTTACTCCTCATCCTTATAATGTATTACAGTATTCCGAAAAAAATATCTTTTCATTCAAGGAGTATCCATCCTTCTGCTCCTTGTTTTTTTTTTTTTTTTTTTTTTTTTACTTTCCCTCTTTTCTAATGTTCTCCCTTCTGTGGTCCATGGAGAGGATCAATATCACATGGTGGCACCGACATGCTACAAACAGCATGAATGACTGTTTTCCTGTTGTTATTTCTTAAATCATTAAAAAAAAAAAAAAACATTGGTATGCAAACCCTCAAATAGGGAGTCAACTACAGTATATTTCAAATGGGTTATGCATTCTAGGGACCTCCCAGACTATTTTATGGTCAGCAAATCTATACGGACATTCCATGCTTATGTACAAGCTGATCTGGTCCGCAAAGTGCCCCAGTTGGGATTTATATCTAGTCGAGGCCCACAAGAATACCATCAAGCAGGTGGTGGTCAGAGTTGTATGCTGGGCAATCTTACCTAGGATCAAATTCTTGAATGTGCCTAGGAAGTTTTTCATTCATGGTATACCACTACTGGAAATATGTCAGCTGTATTCCCTAAATCATCTTGCTAATGTAATCCAGTCTTGGGTTTATACTCCTTAGAAGGGGAATACAGAATATGTCACCTCTTTACTTACCTTTAAGTATGTAAACATGCCTTTTTCTATTTATATATTGTATGTATATCATTTGCATGATGATGATGATGGTGATGCTGACTAATATCTTTGCATTACTGTACATACTTTCCTTTCCTATTCTCATTTCAGTACAGTACTGAAAGTACACCAAGGTGACTTACACTAAACTTATAATATCTGTCTTTTTATGGCTTTACCTATTACACTTAATAATAATTAGATTTTCATTCTGTGCTAGGACGGAGGCTATGAGGACTCTGACTAGAAAATGGACCCACCTCACTCAGGTACGACACGTAACTATGGTTGTCATTTATATTGTGTTAGGAAGGACAAGGATGGAGAAAAGCAGATTTACTGTAGCTTTCAAGCTAAAGCTTATAATTCATTATATTTTGGGCAGAATATCTTAGTTCAGTTGAAAAATGGGTTACTTGACACCCAAGACCACTCCTCTAGATTCACCAAAGATGAAAGACGGTTGACTATGTTAAGCCCCACAGCCTCATGAGGCAGACCACAATAGAACCAAACTATTCCATCAGGAAATTCATCAATCATATGGAGCTCTCCTATGGAAACACTAAGCTCATAACCAGTGTTCACTATTTACTTCAACCACTCAACCCTTGTGACCACCATTCACCCAATATACAGTAGATCATATACAAAATTTGATTCTTTCTAATTTACCACAGGTCACTTAGTTTTCATAGTTATGTTATGCTGTTGATATGCTCTGTTATGGTAATTACTCTTACAAGGAAACTCATGCACAAATAAAAAAATGATAGTTAATTTATTCAGAGCATCATATGAGAAAAACATTATAAATAAAATCCCACAGTAGGTTTACAATAAACCTTGAAACTAAAGTTAATCTTACAATTTCAACATCATTAGCTCATTATTTTCTGTTACTTGCATTATTACCTATTTCTTTGATGTTTTTATTTATATTGATCAAGGTATGATTAGATATTATCTCTGTAATCAGTTACTACTGTACCTTACATAGTTTAGAATTTATTTATTGGTACATTGCTCACAATAGAATTGGTGAACAATATGCATGAAACATTTTGACCAAAAAACAAAGGTTACCAAAATACTAAGGGTCCAGCAGCAGCAGTTGTTCAAATGTTTTTGGTATGAAGCAAACCCCCTCTGCACCAATACTGTTGTGAGTAAGCGTACAGGTACTACAGTTTCTTTGACACATACTACACTTTATAATTTTCTATACACAATAATATTTTTCTCGTGGAACCTCTCGGTCATCATACCAAAATATCTATCCAAAAGAGGAAGATGAAACAAGACAAAAAATGCAATATTAGTTACCATTCAGAATTTTATAAATAATTTCCAAATAAATATTATATCCCTTTGACAGGAAGCCCAGGGTAAAGATGAAATTTTACCAATTACATGAAATAAATTCTAAAAAATACTACTCCTGTACTGTACAGTAAAAGATCTGCAAACTATACCTTAATAGGGGATTCTGAAAATGAGGTGAAGAAAATTAATCTAGATATTCGCGTATAATATGAAAAGAACTGCACTTGAGGAAGGCAATGTTAAGAGCTCTTGGGCCAGAATTTAGAGGATGAGGCTCGGATGCCCTTCTTGGGGGGCCGTTTCTTGTCGTGGTCACGTGAGTCAGATACCAGCGCTTCATCACCTTCCTGAACCTGTGACTTGAGGGAGGCTTTGATGTTGAGTACCTGGCAAAGAACAAATAATAAGCAGGTGAATAGAGAGAACAAAAATGAGTACTATGAAATGGACAGAAAGGATAAAATGACAAAACTGCAGAATGAAATGGATTGGACGATAACATAAAATTACACTGAAATGGGTATACAGACTGAAAACCAAACTGAATAATATATGGGAAACACACAAGAGTTTTAAAACAGCTCAATCACTGCCTCATATGTAAAAGTCTGTAAAATCACACTGTTCCCCAATTTCTTTTTCACCTCAATATTAACACTTTTGCTTACTTTCAATTATCTTCCATAGAGAACACTACATTAATATGACAACTGCCATTCAACTCTTTGGAGTTCAGGTCTAACCTTCTAAATGACCAAAACAAAATTCAAAGAGGTCAAGAACACAATATTGTTCTAGGTTAAGGCTTTGATGTACTGTATATATAATTTTCAGCTGAATGTGAGCTTAAATTGCAGTTCCTTCAAGGTGTTCCTCATTGCGTTCCTGTACCTACTAGTTCTCCTTACCTCTGTCTCTAGAGAGTTGCGATGTTTTAGGTGTCTTTCTTTGTCTGAGTTAGCCCGAGTGATGAGCTGGTCGATGTTTGAGAGCATCGTGTCACAAGTGTCACACCAGGACTGAGGAAAAGAAGTTGTCATTTAGCTAAGCATTGGGATATTCTGCTGATCACCTAACTTTCAAAAGCTATAGGCACAACTACATACAAAGCATAACACTTATACTTATAATCTTATGTTATTTATTTCAGTCATAAATGTGCCTCTAACTTGAATCAATTCTTTGTATAATTAAAGTTGTAAGTCTAGTAATGAAAAACAATGGCAAGCACAATTTCTCAATAGAGCTCTTTAAGCCTGAGATAAAATTCTGCATGGCCGTCAATTTAAGTCTAGATGCAAATTTTCAAAAACATTCTGATAATTAAGTAATACTGCACACAGAAAGTATTTTAAACTTGTTAAACATATTTGTAGTGTACATTAACTACATCATAAATACAAGGAAGGATTAGTAGTCAAGCATACAGATATAGACTCTCAATTCCTTTGATACTATACAACGCACACAATGTGCTGTCTGGATAATTTAGAGCAAAATAAGACTACTGTACTGTATATCTCTAATTATATTACACTTCATTGTACATTCCACCCACCTTCATATAATTAAAAAAAAAGTTAACACTACACATTTCAACCATACCCATAGCCTATGCAGGCTTGCCATGCCAATGGTCAAACAATATAAAAAATGCAGTTGGAATGAGACAGACATTATCTGCCTTCAGAATGGAAAAAGCTAACTTAAGAAAGAAATAGCTGTAAAGGGAGAACAATAACACTAAGACAAACCTGCAGGGTAGACACAATTTGTGGAAGATCTTCAGGTTTGATATCACGGCCAATGGCATGGTCCAGCTCCAATATGCCATTCTTCTGGTCTAACTTGCCATGGATTATATCTGGCGAAGAAAAGGAAAATACAGTTTTATTGACCATTCATCCTTCCCAAATGAATAACAATTAATAATTATACAAATAACTAGTAAATGTATTGTTTACCTGTATACATTGCCTCAATGATAAGATCCTCTAGTTCTCTGGTGGATGAGAGGCCAAGTTGGATGCCAAGGGTGGCCAGAGGGATGCTCTTTTGTCCAGTTGCCATAGATACAATGGTGAGGTGACGTAGCTTGGTGAGCATAGAAGGGCTCAACTGGGGAAACTTTGCAGACTCTCTTGCATAGTCACTGTATACACCATAAGCAAACAGCTGCAGCAGCTCATAATGTGAGGCTTGCTTGGGGTTGCTCTTTAACTGTCAAAAATGGGATTCATCAATACTGTTGTTTGGCAGCAAAACTAAGTTTGCTTCACTATGCTACTATGTAAACTTGTGAGTGAAAAAGGGACAATAATTATCCTTAAATCTACTTTTGAGTCATGAATATGAACATGGCAGAAAGTTTTTAAAATATTGTTGATGAAAACATAAACTGTTTATATAATAATTTATATAGGATCCAAGATATGGACAAATTGGATTATTGTGACTCTACAAATACCAGTAGACTCCCAAGAACAATACTGTAGTAAAGTGTTTATATCAACTTACAGCAACAATATTGGGCATGTCCAGGAGCTCCCCAAACACATAGACCTCGGGCGCTTCTAACACCTGTCGTACCAGCTGCACTGCTGCTGCTCCTTTGGCCCCTTTGGCTAGTATCATGTACTGTTCCATGGGGTTGGCCTGTGATGCCTTCTCACCCATGTCCTTTTTTTCACCTCTGTAAGGTTAGAAAGAACCTAGAATATTTAGCCCTGAGGCATATCAAGACATTATAAGTAATGAACACAATACTTTATGAATAAGTGAAAATATATATAGGTCTAAGCACTACAGTAAAGTAAAATAGCCCTTACATAACTATCATACCGACAGTTATGTTAATCATCATAATATACCCTTGCCTGCCTTATGCCAGATAACCCCTTGGTTCTGACGGCCTCCCAGCTGCAAACAATATACCGGTAATTAACCCTAGCCAATGTAACCAAATCCCAGTCAAAAGATAGAGTATATATGACTGACAAAAAAGGATAAAAAAATTAAAAATTCATATATAATTTTTTTTTTCTGATGTAATGGTACCTTGTCATTTATGTTGGCAACCATGGACTGCTTTGTTTATCCAGACAAAATAAAAACACTTTCAGGACACAAATTAAAGTGTCAAGTAATATTGTACTCTTTTAACAAACTTAGCATGAAGGCCTTTCTATAATTTCCCATACATCAGGGGCTCTGACACAGAAGCTGGAACTCCATGGCATAGGACTGTATCTTTCAGAGTGACTTATTCTTGACAATTATGCATACCTTTCCTAATTCTCTTTAACATAAGAGACACATTCATGCATGGTACTGAGGAAATTATGCCAGGATTCTGTTACACCAAGAAATAACAAAGACGTGCATAAGCTTACTACTGAATTAACAAAGAACAGTAATACTCCATGTAAACATGCTATAATATTGCAAATATTTTCATGAAATATTCTACAGTACTGTGACCTAAAAGATAATCTCTCGTCACCACACGAGTCTGAATGAAAAAGAAAATGAAAATATTGCTGAATAAACTCACACCTTACTTCGATCTGAAGTGAAGAATTGAAATGAATGAAAGAAAGCAAAAACAAAATACAACTGCAAACATACTTGTCTCCAGCTATCATGTTGACTGCACTCATGGTGGTGTTGTGGTCTGTCCTAGTGAGAGGCAAATTATTCAAAGGAAAAAATTAGACATGGCACTAACTGGGAAAACATAACAAAAATTGGACTCAATGGGAACGACCAACCAGGCAAAAAAATTAGTCACAACTCATCAGTCCCAAATAAATGTAAAATGCAAGTCTACACTATTTATAACAATATTGTATATATAATATACAACACTGTCATGAAACAATAGACCACTTCACAGATACAAATGTCTTTATATTTACACTGCTCTATTATCAAATATATGCAATTAATTTAAGTATGATATTTTGAGAAGGGCCATAACTGACAATATAAACTTTTAAAATCCCAGGTAAGATATTGCATATAGTTAGTTAAAGTTACAGTATTAAGAACTGCACTTTTCAGTACAGTATATATTAATGTGGGTTGGTGGCTTTGAAATTAGGAACCTTAATTTTACATGAAAATCAGTGGTCTTGGCCAGATGCTCTAATGTCATGTAATTACTGTACAATAATCACATGACAGGGGTAGTGTACCGTACCATACTCAGTACTGTGCTACATTTAAAAAGCACAGTTTTTTTTTATCAATTATCTCGTTGACTTAACAAAGTAGTATGTGGAAATAATAATACAGAGTATATCTTAAGTCCAAGGTCTTACTAATGATAAAACTTGCAGTGCAGTGGTCTACTATGAAATACTACACTCTGACTATTTGGTACATAGACACTTTTATGGGGCATGTAACCAAAAATTAATACTAATAAACATAAGCCTATTTAATCAACTTGGAGTTAGTAGCACAACTATTCACCAGTACTGTACTTGTAGTATTTGATAATATTAGACACTTTTCTTCATAATATCTATTTATCATCTCACTGAGTGTCATAACCACTGAGCTCTATTGAAATTTGAGATGGAGGGGCTAACTGTATGCTTGTGATACATATAGGTAGTTCGTTGGTTCTCCACCAGGCCACTGACTGAGGCAGGAAGGTTGACAGCTATTGCACTGCTACTGTTATATTTTTAGATACAATGGTTTGTTGTGAAGCAAAACATCCTTAGTCTTATTAATGCTGCATTTTCTGTGTTCATGGTTACAAATCTTGTTTTTCATTAGTTTTTAAAATGCTTAGCAGTAAATAAGCTGTTGCTGTCAAGTTGTTTTATGTTTTCGTCATATTGCAGTGATGCATCAGTGCACTGGGTACACTTATTTATATATCAGCAATTTGTTCTAAATGAAATTTGTTCTAAATAGCATAACATACTGTCCCTGTGAAACTTCTCACGTACAGCTCATGACAATATTGTGTGAAAGAAGTATATAGATCAACATCCAGGCTGTAATCTTTGACTGGAGTTAAAAAGTTCATATCCTCTGCTTCCAGAGGACAAAAAAAAGACAGCATAGGTTAGACAGAACATTAATAATGGATGATTATAATTTTTATATTCACATTTTTTTTTTAATTAAGCACTAATATATATCGGGTACAATATACTTTTTTAATCGTATCTACTTAGGTTTTGATGTATTGTGATGGTATTCACATGAAACTTGAAGAAACATATTCAGCTCGGGAATATTACTAGTATTTCTTTAGCCTAATATTATCTGACTTTACAAAACCTATCGATTACAATAGGTGTGCATTACTCTTGTTTTTCAAGTCTCTGGCTACATCTGTATGAAACTTTAAACAGTGTTTCTTCAAAAAAATATTGTTCATTACTGTCATAATTTTCTTTAGGTAAAAAGAATTTGTACAAATGAATAGCCCATAAAGTAAGGAAGAAAATACAATTCCAGTGCAAACATGGGCTACCGCTGCTTTGTGCTAAGCTGCCAACATCATTGTCTAATTTTGTTTACATTTGGACGCCTGGGGTCACAGGCCCGACATAGACACTCCATCCCAATACAGCTCAGTGGTAGTAACCTTCAGACAAGGTATGATGATCACCAGTCACAGTCGGATGTCATATAAAAATAATTCAAAATGATGTAGGTGTTACGAAGATGACAGGAAGTGGGGCCATATGCAAGAACAATCATGGTGTTGACGATGGCATGATAACAGTACGATGGTTCCATGTACAAACAACAGAGCCGTCGTACCTGTACCTCACCATCGTCAACACTATGAATGTTCTTGATTAGGACCTGAGGAACTGTTATAGAGGGTGGTGTTGCATGGCTTGGATTAGTAGCCTCCACACATTAGGCAATATGCAAAAACATTCATGGTGTTGATGATGTTGTGGTACCAGTATACAATGACTCCACAGACACTATACAAAGCCATTATTCCAGTACCACACCATCATCAACACCAGGGGTACGGAGTCGGAGTTTTAAAATTCCGACTCCGACTCCAGGAAATTTCATGGTTACGACTCATGACTCCGACTCCACCCCTCCCCTCCTCGGCCCCTCCACAAGTTAATGCAGATTTCCCCGACACCAGCCTATTTTTCACCTCTTATATCCTAATCAAGGACTATGTGCCGCGACTGTATCTTACACGGGAAATGATCAAGTAAAGGAGTCGGAGTCGGATATATTTTAAACAACTCCGATTCCGTCTCCGCACCCCTGATCAACACCACGGATATTACTGCATACGGCCCATTTACTGACAACTAGGCACCTCTACATGTATAATATTACTATCCTTAAAGTACCGCTATAAATCTTTCGGTATTATTACAGAATAACTGGGTTTTTGGCTAGGATCGCGCAGTGTTACCACATCCGGCTAGGTCCTGGGAATTTGCCCCAGACACTTTATGATAGTTTACACCGGTTATATCCCGGTAGTTTGCCCAGGTTAGGTCCCGGTAGTCTGATGTTGTCTAGGTTAGGTTAGGTCAGGTCAGTTGAGGTCAGACTAATTTCCAAATTATGTTTGTAAAACGGGGCAAATCTCGAAAACGGGGCAACTCCCGAAAGAAACACCATAGAATAAAAGTGTTTTAGAATGGTCCAAAATAGTGGGTAATGATACTAAAATACACAATATAGTGAACCCAGTTCTTCTGTAAATTTACCAATCTTTCATAGGGGATATAATAATAATACTGCTCGAGGTAAAAATGAAATACTAATGAATAACAAATGTAAAAACGTACAAATTTTACAACCCCAATAAGGTAGGTACGTAATATAATCTAGTAACGAGATGAGAATATTTTTTTTATTAATTCCTTCTGGAGTTCCGAGTTAATTATTATTACACTGAAAAAATTGACTATTCTGTTTGTAAGCTTCGGATTAATTAATAGTAAGTTAGCCTTATTTATATAAACAAATACATTATGTATAGCAATATTATAGTATCCATATTACTAAAAATATATTCAGTCACGTCAACACAATCACCCAACTCAAAAATATCAATAAAAATGCCTTCACGAATACACATACCAGTAAGTAAATAATAAATTGCTAGACAGCCACCACGGTACCTTGCAGTGTTGCCAGATCTGCTTGACGTCGACATTTCCCTGCCTTTACCTTTAGAATTATTCCTTTTTTGCCTCAATAATTCCCTATTTACTCTTTAACATTCACGGTCTTTTTTGTATTTCGTCTGGTAGAAATTTCCCTATTTACTCTTGAACTATCTTTCTATAATTTCCCTGTGTGGACTTCAAAATATCATAAAAACAGAGAAATTTACCTGCATCTGGCAACACTGATGGCATGCTAATATGTAAACAGTCCGACCTGACATCTGGCGGCCACAGACTTCCAACTACTCCTTCCCCTCATCGATTTCGTCCCAATAAATACACCCAAATCTACCCAAAAGAATACATTTTGTTTATATATTGTGTTTATTCCCAGAAGAAAACAATATATTTATGTATTGTGTTATTTCCCAGAAGAATATGATTTATTTATATATTGTGTTATATCCCAGAATACAATTTATTTATATATTATGCTGTTTCCTTTGTGTACTGTATTTCGTGCGTAGTATAATTATATATACCGGTATATACATTAATTTTGGTGATTAGTACATGCTAGTTTTAAATTACAGTCATAGTTGTTGTAATTTTATATTTCAGCAAAAAAATAAAAATAGATATAAAAAGTAAAGACAATTTGGAATGGGAATGTTTGGACCCATTTTTGGTTTCTGGTTTTCAATTCATAAGATTATACACACCACCTTTATTTCCCTCATCAAATCCTTCGTAGCAAGATCAAGGTGAATTGCCCTCGCTCATAGTATACAAAATGGCGAGAAGATCGAGATAAGCGACTATTAACAATTTTATTCAAGGAGCAAGAGCATTGAAAGAGTGGATCCCATATAGTTTAACTGTTTACCTCCCTTGTTCGCTAGGAATTTCTGTGTGACAAATTAAATCGTCTGACGCTAGCTTGAATACTCACGCAGTAAATAAAACAGTAAATAAAGCAGGTTTAGTCGATTACATTTACAAAGATTGCACTGATCTTTGAAATTAGAGGTCATATCCTATTAAAAAAATGTATCCTCTATAATTAGGGTGATGATTTCATGACATAATATCTTTAAAATAAGATTGCTATGATTTTAGACCGATCGAGACATCAACGCTGACCAGTTTCACGATGGTAATCAAATGGCAGATAATCACCTTACGTCATATACATCAGCGTATTTGCGTGTTCTGCTCTATGACTTTCTGATAAAAGGTGCTGATTAGAATTGCAGCTGCCATAAAAACAGCCCTACAGGAAAAATTTATGAAAAATATAATTATGACATGTGAATGACGGACGACTGGTTTGTGTATAAATTCAATTAAGTTAGTGAAAAGGGTTGTTGGTATGAGAGTGAGCAGAACAGGTGCCAAGTGGAGTGAAGTTGGTCTGAATTATTGGCTGTGAGCCCGCCCCCAGCCACCACAGCCAGCTGCCGCACTTAGGCTGAGACAACAGTGGCACGTCAGTCACAATAAGTCCCGAGTGTTCCGTTGGCCACCGCCCCCAGATACACACTTCCTGCCTCTCATGCATCCCACCCGACTGAAGAAATACCTCACAGACCTATGCTTGTGACACTGCTCTGTGGTACATATACAACATGGCAATACTTTCTCGTGTGAATATAATGTATCAAATTAATAAATAAATAAATACAAGATGAGACCTATGCCCACGTACCGATATACTTTCAAATATGTATTCGTACTTGTGAATTTGTACACAAGTGTAAAGGAAATTTGCCTTTGTAAGGTAAACATTTGGCATCTTTTGTAGTATTATTAAACAGTAGTGTAGTGTGCCTGGTACAATGGCAATGTGTAGTGTGGCATATATAGCTCCACACAAGAGACAAGAGGTGTGTCGAGGTGTTCAGTGTGAAGAGGGACCAGTGAAGTGGGGCATCATGTGTGAGCTGGTGACCCGTGCCCACCTGGCTGGGGTGTCCACCTCCCGTTCCATCTGGTCACATGTGGCTGCGGCCCTCGACTTGCACCAGCAGCCCCCGCCCCAGGAGGTTGTGTCACATCTCATGAATGGGACAGTGAGGCACTCGCTGGCCGCTTGGGCCCCCCGCGACCCTGCCCACAACAAGGAGGTGCTGATGTGGTTGGCGGAACAATGGAGGACGAGGGGTTGGCCGGTGCCCCCAGAGTTCTGTCCCGAAGTAGTTGCCATTCCGTCTGGAGCCCCGGAACTCTTCTATAAGACATACTTAGGGTTGGGAGGGTCAGAAGGTGTGACCCTACTGGAGAGTGGAGGTGGTATTACACACAACACCACTGGGTTGACCTCCTGGTGTGGCTCGGCAGTGTTGGCGGAGTGGGCCACCAATTACCCGAAGGTGGTAGCAGGGCGGAGAGTGTTGGAGTTGGGGGCTGGTGTTGGGTTGGCTGCTTGTGTTCTCCTCACCTCACCTACTCCACCTGCCGCCTACATCGCCACTGACTGCCACCATCACGTCCTCCACCTCCTCCAACACAACCTCAGTCTCAACCTCACCACACCTCCACCCAAGGTCAGCGAGTGATCGTGTAGGTGCGAGTTTATGATTCAGTCGTTAATGTGTTACAGTATATATATATATGTGCCATGAGTATTATGTAGGTCAAGATTGTACCGTTTTGTTCTGTGGATATATCATGATGTTGGATGTGTCTGTATGTGTATGCATGTACTGTATGTGTAGTGTCACTCATATGAATACACATCAGATGACATGCACTATATGATGATACCTGTTTGGGTGGAGTAAAAATTGAAGTGAATTATATCAGTTGTTTAGCTAGTGAGTAATGTGTATACAGAAAGTTAATAAACATTGAGTATAGCCTTAATAATTATATGAGTATTTCCCTTATAGTGCATTTTTCCATTTAATCTTTAATGAAGAATTAAATTATGAGAAAAATGACGAATAATCATTTACCCAAGTGTATTCGATACAGATGATTTCCACCAAATTCTATACCTTCCACTACAGCGAGAGGACCTGGAGAAGTTTCAGGAGTGGATGAGCGAGGAGGTGAGACGAGGTGAGGTAGAGGCAGGTGAGGTGAAGCCATGGACACCTCCTGTTAACCACACCTGTCCTCTCAAGCCCTCCAACTCTCCTGTCCAAGTGAGTTTTTTTGGCCTGAGCTGATTATAAAGTGTTGACAACTTCCTCCATATGACAACTACTTACCATCATCTCAGTAAAAAAAAAAAAAAAAAAAAAAAAAAATATAATAATAATAATATAATTGCAATAGGTACACATTAGGTAAAGCCAGACTGTCAAAACATGTAACAAAACTAAAAGGATAAAGTATCATTGTAGTGTATTAACTTAAATTGTATATACCATAAATAAAACACAAAGAATAACAGTAGTGAATCAGCTTAAAGGAAAATAGATAGAAAGCTGTAAGTATTGAGTGACCATCAGAGCCAGAGGAGACGAGAGCCATGTATAGGATATTGGATTTTTACATACATACATACAGGTGGTGAGGTGTGGCTCTGAGGAGGGTCGAGATGGTGAAGGCGAAGTGGTAGTAATGAAACGAGAGACATGTGTTGGGGTTTTACAAGTGGTGAGGCGTGGCTCTGAGGAGGGTCGAGATGGTGAAGGCGAAGTGGTAGTAATGAGACGAGAGACATGTATTGGGGTTGGTTTTACAGGTGGTGAGGTGTGGCACTGAGGAGGGTCGAGATGGTGAAGGCGAAGTGGTAGTAATGAAACGAGAGACATGTATTGGAGTTGGTTTTACAGGTGGTGAGGCGTGGCTCTGAGGAGGGTCGAGATGGTGAAGGCGAAGTGGTAGTAATGCAAGTGGACTGGCGTGATCCTCCAAGATTACCCCCTGTTGATGTGGTGGTCGCTGCTGATGTAGTGTATGACGTCCCCCTCATCCCTCCACTCCTTGCTCTTATCAGGTGTGTTGTTGTTGTTGTTGTTGTTGTTGTGGTTGTGTTGTTGTTGGTGGTGGTTATTTTATTGTTGTTGTTGTTGTTGTTGTTGTGGTCCTGCCTGGTGCCCTCTTTTGGTTATAATAGAGACTACAGCTGCTTTGTTGTTTGGCTGCCTTTGAAAAGTTATTAGTTGTTCTTTTGTTTTGTTTGTGTGTGTGTGTGTGTGTGTGTGTGTGTGAGGTTGTGAGTTTTTGTTTGTGTGTGTGAGGTTGTGAGTTTTTGATTGTGTGTGTGTCTGTGTGTGTGTGTGTGTGTGTGTGTGTGTGTGGTTGTGGGTGTTTTTTTTTTATGTGTGTGTAGCCGACACCCCAGCAGGAATTTCCTTGTGAATCAGCTAGAGCATTACAGTATAGTTCCCCAGGCTCCCCTTCATTCTTCACCTTTCCCACCATCATCTTGTCACTGTTCCCTTCATCAGTGTCTGACAACACCCTCATTTATTATGGCCTCACTTCCCTTTCCGTTATCATATGCACAATACAGTACTCGTATATTCTGAACATTCCACATCCTCCAGCAGAATCGAATCATGTTTGTTTTTTGTCAGTGAATTCCACCCAAGCTTGGCCAAGAAGTAATAAGTACATGTTTTTCACTACTTCATTTGTATTCCAAACCTGCAGACGAATACTTAGTGAAGATATAAATAGCATAAACGACATCTAGCAATTAATTCACCCTGAGGATAGTGGACCAACATATTTCCACAGGGTCGATAGGTAACATTTTATTCCTATAATGATATGCTGTTCTGTACTGTACGTATATATTTTAGGTGTGTTTTGGATGGCAGTGCCTTGGAGAATAGTTCAGAGGACGACACAAGAGTGGTGACACGAGGTACAAAGACTGGAACACAGATGGAAGAGACAGATGAAACGGACACTGAAATAAAGACTGGCAAGACTAGTGATGTAAAACGTGAGCCAGACGAAGGTATCAACACGGTGGTTAATGGGGAAGAAGCTGACCAAGGAACAGGATTAATAGACAATAATAAAAAGGTAGTTGAGAGTAAAAATATACAAGATAGAAGTGAAATGGAATGGGAGGAGGAGAACAAAAAGTCGACCAAGAAGGGGACAAACACAAGAGGCAGAAGAGAATCCCAGGGGCGTGAGGCATACCTGGCTTGCACACGGAGGAGCCAGGAGACCATGCTTGTGTTCCTGGAGGAGGCGGGGAAGGCGGGACTGACTACAGAACTGGTGTATCAAAACTGTCTTGACGCTGACCGGGCCCTGTTTGTTTACAATGAGATGCATCTACCAATTAAAGTGTACAAATTGACCTTGGCGGGGTGTGAAAGCTGAGTGTGTGTGTGTGTGTGTGTGTGTGTGTGTGTGTATGCGAAAGATTGATGTGTGTGTGTGTGTGTATGCGAAAGATTGATGTGTGAGTGAGAAAGATTGATTTGTGTGTGTGTGTGTGTGTGTGTGTGTGTGTGTGTGTGTACGAAAGATGGATGTGTATGTATGTGCTTGAAGAGAGTATACAGATGTGTGTACAAATTGAGGTTCCCTGGGACTGAGGGATGAAAGGTATGTGTTTGTGTGTATATGTGTGTGTGTGTTTATGTGTGTGTGTGTGTGTGTGTGTGTGAAGGAACTGGAGGGGGCTACTGATTATTTTCTCCACACTCTTTCAGGACACAGGCGAACTTAGCATTACTAATAGGAAAATAATCTACATATTTTATTGTATATTGAAAGACACTGTATCCTTCCAAATTGTTGACTGATATTTTGGTTATAATTTTTCGATTTGGCATAAAAGTATATTATATTATATTTAGTGTACGAATTTTTTTTTTTTCATTCATTTTATATCATAACGAAATAAACAATAAGGGAAATTAATGTATTACAAAGGAGGTTTTATTAAAAGTTTATTCACATATATGTACTGTAAAAATATATAAAAAAAAATATCAACAATTTTAACCAGCTGGAGTTGTGGCAAAAATTGTTACTTCCGCTTCACCGCCACCTCACTCAAAAAAAAAAAAAAAAATAATAATAATAATAATAATAATAATAATAATGTCTCCATGTTTTATTACTACAGTGTTGCAATTGATTAATATTACATTTATTGGAAAATTGGAAGGCTACTGATTCCTCCTAACTATGCCAGAAAACAGACGTCTGCCTTCAGTGGTACTAATAAGGGTTCTGCTGCTGTTGTTTCATTGCACAGTTTGGAGTAATCAAAGACCTTCCAATTCACCAACAAGAAAATGAAAATCCCCTTTAATTAATGTATACAAGTATTATACATATATACACACTAATGTTGCTTTGAAAAAATATATATAATAGATTTGAATGGACATAATTATGATCACTATAATTTATTTTTTTACAGTATTCTGATTTGACTTATGGTTCAGCTGCTGGGTTAATTAATATAAGGAAAGATTCTCGTGTTGGTAAGAAAAAATTGGGAGGTCTGTGATTCCTCAAACCTAAGCCACGAAACAACATAGATATTATCCCCTATTAGTACCACACTGAAGGCTTCTATTTGTTTGTTTCGTGGCATAGTTAGGAGGAATCAGAGAAACTTTCCAATAATCACCAACAAGATATTCTGATTCTTCCCTTAATTAACTTTGCCTGAACTAACTAACATTTGGACAATCCTGATCTGTACTGTAGGCTTTTGTGATTAATATTTACCTCACCATAAAAGGGGGAAGTTTTTTTGTGCCGGTAAATCTGGAGTGCCTGAATCCTCCAAACTATTCCAAGCAACAGAACACCATTATTTTTTTGCTTTTCTGGTCCTGTTTTCTAGCATATTTTGGAGGAATCAACAAAACACTATTATTTTTTGCTTTTCTGGTCCTGTTTTCTAGCATATTTTGGAGGAATCAATAGAACACCATTATTTTTGCTCTTCTGGTCCTGTTTCCTGGCATATTTTGGAGGAATCAAGGCACTCCAATGTACCAAAAGTGTATTACCTCCCTTAATTAAACTCAGATACTTATCTCTTTGTCACATTATTGAGCAACTACTTACTTGCATAACAAACAAACTATTCACTGAAAATTAAATCAGAATGTGAAAATATCGGATAGTGTACTTGATAAATATAACTGTTATTTATTTATTTTATTTTATTTTTTATTTTTTGCTACGATAGAAATTTAGATGAACCATGTAACTTTGTCGAAAGTTATCTGTCTTGAGAAAAATCTATATTTATTTTACACTATTATTACTTTTGAAGATTTATAATTTGGTTTTGCTTAACTTTACATTCCGGAAGAATAGATTTACTGTACTTCTTCACTCACTTTATAATAAATAAATCTATATAGTGACTATTCTATGGGCCCACCGGGATCACAACACTACAGTAGCCGCCCCGACACTTCCAGAGGAGGGGGGGGGGGGGGGACCAGGGAGGGGGGGAGGGGGGGACCAGGGAAGGGGGGTGAGGGGGGGGGGGACCAATGGGGCAACTACTCCACCCGTTTTGTTGAGCAGGAGGGGCGTGACGGTGTATGTATGTGTGGCTTTTAGGAGTGTGGTCAGTCAGGCAGGACACCGCCCCTCCTGCCCCACATGTACTTACCAACACTTTAGCTGTCTTGACTCTTGCCACGTTCACCCTATTTGACCCCAGTTGGCACCAGAGCACGTGAGCACTTCACAACAACTCACCCGAACTCCCACGGCACCACACATGGCACACCGTAGGATATATAGGAGAGGAGAGTGAGACCCAACTAACAAGTTAGACTGTGGTGTGGTCTTGTTGTGAAGGGGAGGAAGTGGCTTTGTTCCGGCGGGCGGCCCTCACCTCGGCAACTGCTCGTAGGTGGGCGGCGGTGGCGGCCGCCACCTCGGGCGTGGCCTTAACGGGTTGAGGGAGATTGATGTTGGCTGAGGGCACGTTAAGCGGTGCCTGGGGCAGGTTGGTGGCCTCCACACGGAAACCCTTCTCATCAGCCACATAGGTAGCCGTCTGTAGCTTACCGTCTGCGTCCAGGTACGTGTAGGAGCCCCGTACGGCACCATCTAATGTCCGTACCTCATGGGCGGTAGAAGCAGCTCCTACGTACCCATAGGCGTACTGACCCAGCTGGTCTTGGCTGTGGTACTGAGTTTTGTACACTGTGGGAGCTGGTGGTGGAGCTGGATGTGAGGCGAAGGAGCGCCCTGTGGCGATGGGCAGGGGAGGTATATTGGAGGCGGCGGCACGGAAGGCGTAGGCAAACCCCGGGGCCACACCCGGAGTATATCCTACTGGACTGAAGCTGACAACGGTAGTGGGCCGACCCCAGGCCACGCCCGCCACCGTCAGCAACAGCACCTGTCATCATAAACAAACCATTTAAATATTTACATCTCTAAGAAATGCATCAGTACTTACTCATTGACTAATCGGGATTATAACCCTTATATTCATATATAATATAAAACATACACTTGTACACCTGCTTAATGTGTTAGTACACCTCGTCTTTACCATCATCGTTCACCACATTCACTATTCATGCCAGGCAACACTTCATTACCTCCAGACTCTTTGCATTCATTTACTACCACACCACATTTTCTTATTATCAACACACTGTTAATACATCAATACAAACAACATTCATCACCATTCATCACCACCTTTCATACACAACATCACCACTCTTCATACACCAGTGCACACAACACAACAACTTCAACAACAACAACAACAACACATTACATCATCATCACAACAATTTCTATAACAATTCAAGGACACAGAACTGTTGACAAATAAAAATAGCATACGAATGTGGAAATACCTTAAGGGATAGATAGTACACCTTTGAATCCTCCAAAGTATGCCAGGAAACAGAACCAAATGAACAAAAATAATGGTGTCCTGTTGCTTGGACTTGTTTCGAGGAATCATTTGCTCCAGATTCATCAACAGTGTCCTACCCCTCCGCTCCGGTATTTAAGGGGGTGCGGAAATAGGGGGACAGGCTTGGGGGAGGGTTTTTTTTTGGGGGTGCGGGAGTAGGGGGACAGGCTTGGGGGGGGGGGGTTAGGGGTGTGTGGGAATAGGGGACGGGCTTACTACCTACCCCAAGCTTGTCCCCCTATTCCTGCACCCCCCTAGCCCCCCCCCCCAAGCCTGTCCCCTACTCCCGCACCCCCTTAATCTAAGTACTCATTATATAAACAGAGGGTGAGTGTTGTTGAATTAATTAAGTTGCATAATCAAAACACTCTAACCTTCTCTTAATTCAGTATTCATCTCCACTGTCTCTCTTCTCTCTATCTCTCTTCATTCTCGTCTTCTGTCCAGTATATATATGTCTCTATTGTCTCTCTCCACTCTTTATACTCTTCTCTTAATCACCTCCCTCCCTCCCTTCCTTCCTTCCTTCCTTCTACTCTGTTCTCCAGCTCATTTTCTTCCTACTTCCTCCTTCTCTTACAGTACAGTTGCCAGCACTTATAACTGGTACAGTCTTCGTTGTCATACCTCTTCTACTGTACCAGTTATAAGTGCTGGCAACTGTACATCCAGTGTATATATATTATCATCCATTAACCATGCACCTCCCTTTCTTCTATACTCTTCTCTCAAGTTTATTTCTTTGTGTCTTCGTCCTTCTCTTACCTTCAGTGTATGTTACGTAATCCCCTCTCATCCCTTCAACACATTACCACCACAATAATTATCTCTTTTTCTCTATACTCTAATCTATTCTTTTCCTCTGGCTGTATACTTCGTCGCACCATATGTCTAGCTTCTCGTCATACAATCCATGCAGTCATACCATGTAGTCAGAAAATTGGAGGTAAACGAGTCCTTCAAATATTGCCATGAAACACCACCTATATAGAATGAGTTTGTTGTTTCGTGGCATAGTCAGGAGGAATCAGAAGCCTCCACTTTTCATACACGATCATAATAGGGTCCTTAAAATGCATCTGAAATCTGAAGTAATGATATACAAGATAAAATTTAATGTTGCAAGTTGATATGATTAATTATAGTGTTCTGATCTGGGAAATACTGCATGCATGGGTTCGATTCCCGTTGAGGTTATTTAGGCTACACGCAGGCAGACAGACTCTCTTGTGTTTCTCAGTTTGACCACAAATACAAAAAATGATGGAGTGGCTTTGTGTATTGGGGTTTCACTTTCACTTGAGCAGCATGCAGCAGCCTTCACGTTCGCCCTTGCCTTCCTCACGTTCACCTTCAAGTAAACAACACTCACTCGTCTTCCCCTCAGGCAGGAAACGTGTATTGACCAACCAACAACAAACCAACAACAACTACTCTCTCGTCCACATCTGTCACCACCACATTCACTAGTATTTTCCTTATTTAATGTGTGTGTTATTTTTTTTACCAATCACTGGCCATTTAGCACTGACAATGAGAGAAAAATGTTAAGAATAAATTGCCAGTCAGAGCCTTTTCCTTCTTGTTTTTTTTTCCACCTATTATCGATCATTATTATTATTAGCACTGACATTGAGAGAAAATTTTAAAGAATAAATTTACCAGAGCCTTCATCACGTATATTCTCACGAGGACTGCCTGACGTAGACTGGTTTGGTGGTGGCTGTTGGGTCTTATATACACTCGGCTCCGACCACGCCCTCTGTGACCTCCACTCGAGGCTACCAAATCTCGCGGGCTTTTTGTACTTAAGGTATTATTTCATTTATAATTCCCTGTTTTTTCCCGCGTTTATATAATCCCGTGTGTGTGTGCGAGTACAATATTATTTAGTTAGCAATTTGTAAAAGTGGAGCGACACGGGAAAGGAACACGGATGAGAGAGGGTTGTTGTAGTTGAACTGACTGTAAAATCTCTTATTCTCTTGTTGTTGTGTGTGTGTCTCTGTGTGTGTGTGTGTGTATGTGTCTCCCTCACGGTCGCCTCGTCACTCACTACCTACCTGCATCACCTTGCTCGTTCACCCTTCACATTCCTGACTTTGTTTTCCTTCATTCCATCTCGATTGACTTGTGGTGGTATATAGTTCTCTCTCTCTCTCTCTCTCTCTCTCT
>JAWQEG010002470.1:37500-125000 GCA_033782935.1 Petrolisthes cinctipes
GGGACAGGCTTTCTACCCACCGCACCCAAGCCTGTCCCCCTATTCCCGCACCCCCCCCCCAGTCCCCCCCAAAGCCTGTCCCCTACTTCCGCACCCCCTTAAATATAAAGTGTCGTTTTATTTGGTTGTGATACAGTAAAGACCAATATTACATCTACAAAGGATTACAAAGGACATTCAAACAGCACCATACCTACTGGTCCTTTCGAGGCTGCCTTAGTTTGCTATTCTATCTAACCTACAAGGGTAAGGAAAAGTATAGTAAAGAAGTGTGGTAACGTTGCCATGTCGGGGAAGAGGGTGAGTAGTGGACCCTCAACTTTTTTATATTATTTTTTTGAGAGGATTGACAAGTGCAGGTTCTTTAGTTCATAGAATATCCCCTCATTCTTTTTTATCAATTATACTGTAAGTTAGGTTTCATCTTCACCCTCATCACCGAGATCCTGTTTACGCATCAGGCACTTCCTCACACCGACGTTTTATCTACCTGCTGGGCTGTTGTAACCCTCGCCGGTACTGTACACTCGCGATCCAAAATATGTATCCAGGCTTGCCTCGAATAGCCTGATTGAGTATTAATTAAGTGAGCTCAAGCAAATATGAACAGGATAAGCGTTGTAATTGGTTCACTACTATGTCAAATGATTCGAAACTTCAACAAGACCTCGATACATATTTTGGATTGCGAGTGTACATACATTTAGGGACCCTGTGATGTAGTCAGAAAATTGGAGATAAATGAGTTCTTCAAATTTTGCCACGAAACACACACACCTATATGGAAGGAGCTTGTTTCATGGCATGGTCAGGTGAATTCAGAAGTTTTCCAAATTTCATACACAATCGCAGGGTTCTTTAAGGAAGGATTCTCTTTTTGGTAACCCCTCTCCCCTACCCATACTCCATCAAATTACCAGCCCCACCTCTCCCTCACATGACAACCCATATCCTTCCTCCCCACCCTCCACCCACACTCCATCAAAAATCCAGCCCCACCTCTTCCTCACATGACAACCCCTATCCTACCCACCCTATCCCCGACCCACTCTTCATCAAATTACCAGCCCCACCTCTTCCTCACATGACAACCCATATCCTTTCTCCCCACCCTCGACCCACACTCCATCACATAACCACCTCTACCCAACTACTCCCTCACAAAACCATAACCATATCTTCCTTCCTCACCTCCTACCCACACTCCATCACATAACCACCTCTACCCAACTACTCCCACACAAAACCATAACCATATCAACCCTTCCTCACCTCCTACCAACACTCCATCACATAACCACCTCTACCCAACTACTCCCTCACAGAACCATAACCATATCAACCCTTCCCCACCTCCTACCAACACTCCATCACACAACCACCTCTACCCAACTACTCCCTCACAAAACCATAACCATATCAACCCTTCCCCACCTTCGAGCCACACTCCATCAAATTACCAACACTATGGACCTCTTCCCTACCTACCTACCTGTATGCCTCTAAGTGCTTTCCCAGGGTGGCAGGTGTGTAGTGGGAATGTTGATTGACCTTTAAGAGTTGCTGGGACGCCTGACCAAACTAGTGTTATTAATGGATGGAATGACCTCACTTCCTCTAGTCCGCTAACCACGTGACTGCATGGCTCTCTCAGTCATAGGAAAGTAGGAGTAGTAGAGGCCCGGGCATTTCCTTTATATTGTACGTACAGGAAGGGATAAAAGTTTCGACACACATGACTTATAGGTAAACAAGTGACAAACATACCTTTCTATTCCTATTCACTAGATCGTCTTCGTTCTACCGATACAATATTTAAAGACCCTGTGATCGTGTATGAAACTTGGAGGCTTCAGCTGATTCCCTATGATAATGCCAAGAAACAAACTCCTTCCATATGGGTGATGTTTCGTGGCAACATTATCTTCAAATTTCTGAGTACATCACAGGGTCCCTTCAGGGGGGTACTACACTTTTGGTACAGTTACGAGTACTAATAAGTATACAGGTTTGGTTGATGCTTCGAACAGTTCAATTTCACCAACGAAGTAATTCCAATGGAGATCTTATTGTGCATTTATTTACTGTCTCCATGTATTCGAAGCACACCTGTTTACTTATTAGTGCTCGTGACTGTACATTGGAGTGCCTTTATACCTCCACAGTCTCTGAAATTAGTAGGAAAACACAAGTATAATTTGAACGGTGATCTTTTCCTAATGACTGTTGTGAGTGAGTGAGTGGTTATTGTTGTTGTTGTTGTTGTTGTGGTAGGAGTGTGGTAGACATGCATATATAATGATATTGTATATGTTGTATTTACATAATGACAAGGGTATACTATGTCTGGAGTTTCCAATGAAGGCAATCCACTCTAACCTTTCATATTACCATGGAGTACTAGACCTGGGCTGGTATATATTATTCATCAAAGTAAAGTTCATCCCTAAGCAATATACTTGTTTGTTCGTAAGCGTTCATTCATGGGAAGAAATAGAACACGACACTGCTTTGAAACCATAACATAGGATCCTACTTCAAAAAAAAAAAAAAAAATCGTCCACTTCTTCGTAAATTAATGGTCCTGAAACTTAATAGACCCAATGTCATTAAGGGGGAAATTTTGTGTTGGTAAATCTGGAGCAACTGAATCCTGCAAACTTTTCCAAGCAACAGAACACCATTATTTTTGTTCATCTGGTCCTGTTTCCTGGCATACTTTGGAGGAATCAAGGCACTCCAATGTAACAAAAAAGAATTACCACCTTAAGTCGTCAGTACAAATAGCCACAACAAAGATAGCCTTAAATGTATATATGTATAAAAACCAATTAAGTGTTTCAACAGATAGAGAACCGGATCAAGACGAACACCACAAACCCCCTCCCCCCCCAAAAAAAAAAAAATATATATATATATATATGCCTACATATCCGTTGCCGAGCGTTGAAACAGAGACAGAGAGGCGAATCAATACACAAACAAACACCAACATCAACACCACCAACAAAAATTATCTTCGTAGCCGAGTGTTGAAACAGAATGATAATCGGATCAGTAGCCACCCAAAAAAAAATATATATAAAAATAATAATGTCTCCGTTACCGATTGAGTGTTGAAACAGACAGAGAGCCGGATCTGTACACAAACACACACCACCACCACCACCAACACCAACACCACCAACACCACCACCAATAACAAAAATAATCTCCGTAGCCGATCGACTTCACCTGCCAACAATAATCTCAAGGGTGGAAACGGATCTTGCAACATTACACACTTCACTCTTTTTGTCCTGAATATACTGTAGCAGCCAGTCAGCCAGTCAGCTTCTAAGATCTCTGCTGGACCCGCCCCTGTATACCTGGCTACCAACCCACCCACCTACTCACTCGTTCCAGGATGTGGGTTAAGGGGTTTGTTTGTTTCTATGTCACTCACTCACCTATCAACCCCCACACACCCCACTACCACCACAAAGACCAAAGGCAACTCATATATCCACTGTGTATTGTATTGGGGTTTGTTTTGGTCTGTTCTCAGTTTTATGTGGATAGCCTAATGAGTCTCTTCCTTGCCTACCCATACACCTTTATATTTACTACCTCACCTATCAACCCACACCCCCACCACCAGCACAAAGACCAAAGGCAACTCATATATCCACTGTGTATTGGATGGGGGGTTGGTCTGATCTCAGTTTTATGTGGATAGTCTAATGAGTCTCTTCCTTGCCTACACACCCACCATTAAAATTCACTCACCTACCCACCAACCCACTCACTCACTCATAACAAGGACCAAAGGCTACTCATTAATCTTCTTCGTGTGGTGGATGGGGGTTTGTTTTGGTTTGTTCTCCGTTTTATGTGGGTAGTGAGTTGCTATATTCTTTGGGTTAAGGGGGAAGTATTGTGTTGGTAAATGTGGAGCAACTGAATCCTCCAAACTATTCCAAGCAACAGAACACTATTACTTTTGCTCTTCTGGTCATGTTTCCTGGCATACTTTGGAGGAATCATGGCACTCCAATGTAACAAAAAAGAATTACCACCTTAATTAAACATCAGAGCTACAGATTCCCTCAAATTGTGCCAAAAAAAGGACTACTCATTCATATTATACGATTGGGGGATTTTTTTTGTCGTATATAGTTTGGAGAAATAAATAGACCCCCAAGTCGAAAGAAACTCAATATTCTCTTAATTAAGGTGGTAATTCTTTTTTTTTGGTACATTGGAGTGTCTTGATTCCTCCAAAGTATGCCAGGAAACAGGACCAGAAGAGCAAAAATAATAGTGTTCTGTTGCTTGGAATAGTTTAGAGGATTCAGTTACTCCAGATTTACCAACACAAAACTTCCCCCTTAAGACAGACAGCAACGTGAGACAAGCAGACAAAAACACAACACCAGCATCACCAATAAATACATCAGTAGTAAATGTGTGTGTGTGTGTGTGTGTGTGTGTGTGTGCTGAACTGTGTGTGTGTGTGTGTGTGTGTGTGTGTGTATTGTCTGCTGGGCTCTGTTTGTGTGTGTGTGTGCATGTGTGTGTTGGACTGTAAGTGTGTGTGTGTGTGTGTATTGTCTGCTGAGCTCTGTATGTATGTATATGTGTGTGTGTGTGCATGTGTGTGTGTATTGTCTGCTGAGCCTCGGTATGTATGTTCGTGTGTGTGCATGTGTGTGTGTATTGCCTGCTGAACTCTGTATATATATATGTGTGTGTGTTTGTGTGTGTGTGTACCGGTTTACATTGCCTTATTCCAAGTATAAACACCGGGACAAACAACGGGATATCTTACGTACCTACTTGCTTATTTGAACGACATATAATAATAATAGTTGTACTTACCAAAGGGGACATACAATCTCTTCATCCATGCAGACTTATGGGGATATATTAGTCTACATTTGGAGTGCCTTGATTCCTCCAAAGTATGCCAGGAAACAGGACCAGATGAACAAAAATAATGGTGGCCTGTTGCTTGGAATAGTTTGGAGGAATCAGTTGCTCCACATTTACCACCAAGACTGTACCACCACCATCCCCTTAACCTATACACAGCCAACCCAAATCTGTCTCTTGCTCTTCAATTATTATTATTTTTTTTTTTTTTTTTTTTTTTCGAACTGGAGAGCTGCTGCTGATTCTTCCAAACTCTGCCAGGAAACAAACCACCTCGGTAGAATAGTAGAGGTAAATAATTCGTAACATAATTTGCAAATCATTAAAAATCAAAGTTATCTAATCTTTCATTGCATTTTTTTATTTTTTATTTTGTTGGTGAGAGTATTGATCGTATTTAATTATCAATGAAAGAGATTAGCTACAATTTTGAAGTAGGACAAGTAACTGAACATAATTTTACATGCATTCTGTCTCGATGGTTTGAATTTCGTTTCATTTTGTTTCGATCTTTGAGTCGACCACCAGAACCTAACACGAGAGACGGGGATGGAGTAGAGGGTTGGGGGCCGAGGATGGGGGATGGAGAAGGGGGATGGGGGTATTAGGGGGACAGGGGGATGAGGATGGGGGATGGAGGAGGGTGTTGGGGGTGTTAGGGGAACAGGGGAAGGTGGGTGGAGGATGGAGAAGGGGGACAGGGGGACGAGGATGGGGGATGGGGGATGGAGGAGGGTGAGGGGGTGGCAGGGGAACAAGGGAAGGTGGGTGAGGGTGGCAGGGGAACAGGGGAAGGTGGGTGGAGGTGGTAGGGTTGAGGTAGGGGGTGGTAGAAGGAGGGTGGGTTAGCGAGGTTATGGCCCTGAGAGCGGGTGTGACTGTAGGCAGGGGCGGGCGGGGGTGAGGGCGTGCATACCTCCCTCAGTCCAACGTGGTGAAGGGAGTGTGGGCGTGGGAACAGGAGAACGTGGAAAATGAGGTGGGTGTGTATGTGTGAAGGTGGTGTGTGTGTGTGTGTGAAGGAGGTGTGTGTGTATGTGTGAGGGAGGTGGGTGTGTGTGTGTGTGAGGGAGGTGTGTGTGTGTGTGTGTGTGTGTGTGAAGGAGGTGTGTGTGTGTGTGTGTGTGAGGGAGGTGGGTGTGTGTGTGTGTGTGTGTGTGTGTGTGTGTGAAGGAGGTGTGTGTGTATGTGTGTGTGAGGGAGGTGTGTGTGTATATGTGAGGGAGGTGGGTGTGTGTATGTGTGAGGGAGGTGTGTGTGTGTGTGTGTGTGTGAAGGAGGTGTGTGTATGTGTGAGGGAGGTGGGTGTGTATTTATGTGTGTGAAGGAGGTGTGTGTGTGTATGTGTGAGGGAGGTGGGTGTGTGTATGTGTGAAGGAGGTGTGTGTGTGTGTGTGTGAAGGAGGTGTGTGTATGTGTGAGGGAGGTGGGTGTGTATTTATGTGTGTGTGTGTGTATGTGTGCTCGCGAGAAGTGGGCATGTGTAGAATTAAAGACATTATGTGAATAACTTGAAGGGCAACTAATTCCTCCATTATATGTAGGGAAACAAACTATAGGACCTCAATATAGGCTACGTCAAGTGACAATTTTCTTACTGTGATGTAGTAAGAAAATAGGAGGTTAGCGAGTCCTTCAAATATTGCCACGAAACCCGATCTATATGGAAGGAGTTTGTTTCATGGCATGGTCAGGAGGAATCAGAAGCCTCCATTTTTCATACACGATCATAATTATATAGAGTTCTTAAAGACATCAGTACCCCTCGTGTATGGAAATTGGTGGCTTCTGATTCCTCCTGAGTATGCCACGAAACACGCTCCTTCCACATAGATGGTGTTTCGTGACAATATTTGAAGGACTCATTTACCTCCAATTTACTGACGACATCACAGGGTCCCTTAAATGTAAATAAGCGTATAATCATGTGAGCGATAGATGCATGAGTTGAGTGTGTGACTGAGGAGTGGGAAGGGTCGAGGGTGAGGTGGGTGTGAAGATAATGTTTATGGGTGTATGTGGGTGACAGACAGGTGGGAGGGAGAGGTGCATGGGTGTATTAAGGTGAGGGACAGGTGCACAAGAGAGGTGGGTGTACAGATAAAGTATGTGGGTGTACGTGGGTGACAGACAGGTGGGTAGGAGAGGTGGGTGGTGTGTGTGGGTGAGAGACAGGTGGACAAGAGGAGTGGGTGTATTAAGGTGAGGGACAGGTGGGTAGGAGAGGTGGGTGGTGTATGTGGGTGAGAGACAGGTGGGTAGGAGAGGTGGGTGACAGACAGGTGGACGAGAGGAGTGGGTGTATTAAGGTGAGGGACAGGTGGGTAGGAGAGGTGAGACAGGTGGGTGAGTGAGTGGGGGGTGGGCAGGAGAGGTGGGTGTATGTGGGTGATAGACAGGTGGGCGGGAGGGGTGGGACAGGTGGGTGGGGGGGGGACAGGTGGGTGGGAGGGGTGGAACAGATGGGTGGGGGTGTTTACCGTCCTTCGTTACACTTCTGCCACCATCCTGAAGGCGCCAGTTTTTTCCCTCATATGTCGCAACTCTGTATCCTCTTCCGAATCCTGAACCGTCGATGTGATGTAGTGAGAAGCCTGTTTTTGTCCCGAGGCAGAGAGGGGTGTGTGTGTGTGTGTGTGCGTGTGTGTGAGGGAGGTGGGTGTGTCTGTGTGTGAGGGAGGTGGGTGTGTATGTGTGAAGGAGGTGTGTGAGTATGTGTGAAGGAGGTGGGTGTGTGTATGTGTGAGGGAGGTGTGTGTGTATGTGTGAAGGAGGTGTGTGTGTATGTGTGAGGGAGGTGTGTGTGTATGTGTGAGGGAGGTGTGTGTGTATGGGTGAAGGAGGTGTGTGTGTGTATGTGTGAAGGAGGTGTGTGTGTATGTGTGAGGGAGGTGTATGTGTGTATGTGTGAAGGTGGTGGGTGTCTATGTGTGAAGGTGTGTGTGTATGTGTGAAGGAGATGTGTGTGTATGTGTGAGGGAGGTGGGTGTGTATGTGAAGGAGGTGTGTGTGTATGTGTGAGGGAGGTGGTGGGCGTGTAGGTGTGAATGTGAGAGGGAGGTGTGTATTCATTTTCAAGCACAATTTCTTACCTAATATTTCACACGTTGTTGGTGGGTTACTGACATTTAAAGGTATCATTCCAGTTCACTTGGCTAATGTCATCTTTCAATTTTGTCTAATCTAGTTTTTCTGCAGCTTAAGATAAAGTACATTATAATCAGTGAATTATAATTGTGTGTTTATATTAAATTATATAAGATAATGAGATAATGCGATAACCTTGGTTTGGACTTAGTGTTGACTTAGCATATCTAACATTATATAATTATTATTCATTCATACTAATCAAATCATTTAATTATATATTTTTTATTATTGATATTGTTATCCCTGATGCAATAATTATGGTGGAAAGAGGTACGGTACTATGTAGGGTGTAGTGAGGGTGTAGTAAGTATGTAGGGTGATGGGAGAGGGTGTAGTGAGTATGTAGGGTGATGGGAGAGTGTGGGCAGTGAGTATGTAGGGTGATGGGAGAGGGTGTAGTGAGTATGTAGGGTGATGGGAGAGTGTAGTGAGTATGTAGGGTGATGGGAGAGTGTAGTGAGTATGTAGGGTGGTGGGAGAGGGGACAGTGAGTGTGTAGGGTGATGGGAGAGTGTAGTGAGTGTGTAGGGTGATGGGAGAGGGGACAGTGAGTATGTAGAGTAGCTGCATAAACACACATACCAGAAAACAACACCAGGAATTGACGTCGTGGTAGAGTGGGTTAAGTGGACAGTATACTTTTGATATAGTGGACTTCCTTGATTCCTCCAATGTGTGTCAGGAAACAGGACCAGATTAAGAAAACTAATGGTGCACTGTTGCTTCGAATAGTTTGGATGAATCAGTTACTCCAGCAGATTTACCAACATTGTACTACCCCCTTAACTGTACGATAAAATATTGTGGTTGGGAGAATGCGTAAGGGAAGGATGTGGTTTCGTAAAAGTGCCTGGAGGGGTGATGAAATTATTGACGAAAGAGTGTGTTGTGTTGTGTTATAGTGTGTGTGTGTGTATGTTTATAATACGGTACAGAAAATATTGAAGGGTGTGGTGGTGGGTGTTATGTGATCGTTGAAGAATCTTTCCTCTTGTAGAACCATTTTTAAAAGAATCGTCGAGAGGAAAGAAGAGACAGAAGGAAAGATTGTTTACTAATACATATCAGAGCTGATTTGTGAAGGTATTGTGTGTGTGTGTGTGTGTGAATGCAGAGATGATAATTAGAGTGAAGAGGCATGCAAAAGTGTGTGTGTGTGTGTGTGAATGGAAGCAAGTGAACGTGCAGAGATGATAATTAAAGTGAAGAGGCATGCAAAAGTGTGTGTGTGTGTGTGTGTGAATGGAAGCAAGTGAACGTGCAGAGATGATAATTAAAGTGAAGAGGCAAGCAAAAGTGTGTGTGTGTGTGTGTGTGAGTGAGGGAGGAAGGGTGATATAAGACAAGGGTAGTTACTAGGGGTAAGGGTGGGGGGGGGGTGGTAAGGGCGGGGCAGGGCGGGGTAGGGTTAGGGAGTGAGGTGAGGCAAGACAAGGTGTGGTTCAAGGGTGGGTTGGGGAAGGGGAAGGGGAGGGAAGGAAAGGAGGGATATATGTCAGGCAGGCATCGTAAACTTTATCCCGGATTACTGTTTTTTTTTTCTTCTCTGTCTGTGTGTGTGTGTCTATTTTAACTGTGTGTATGTGTGTGTGTGTGTGTGTGTGTAAGCATATTTATTATTTTTTGTGTGTGTGTTTTAACTGTGTGTATGTGTGTGTGTGTGTGTGTGTGTATTTTAACTGTGTGTATGTGTGTGTGTAAGCATATTTATTATTTTTTGTGTGTGTATTTTAACTGTGTGTATGTGTGTGTGTGTGTGTGTGTGTGTGTGTGTGTAAGCATATTTATTATTTTCTGTGTGTGTTTTAACTGTGTGTGTGTGTGTATGTGTGTGTGTGTGTTAGCATATATATAATTTTCTGTGTGAATAGGTAGAAAATTCTTTGTATGTAATTAGTATTCAAAATATGTTCACAAATATCAGTGCAAAAATAAATAAATATATGCCTTGATGTGTAGTGGATATGTGAGGTTACTTTTGTGTTTTGCGTTTTGTGTGTGTGTGTGTGTGTGTGTGTGTGTGTGTGTGTGTGTGAAGGTCAGAGATATTTGTGTATATGCAAATTTACTTATTTTTTTTATTTCATAGCTTACATTCCTGCATATTTGTTTGTTTACATATTTGTCTGTACATGCAGTTCTATGCAGTATCGATCCTAATAAAATAATGCATGTTTTTGTTGTGATTAGACTATGAAAGGAAGGAGAGTTTGCTATGAAAGGAAGGAGAGTTTGCTATGAAAGGAAGGAGAGTTTGCTATGAAAGGAAGGAGAGTTTGAATGTGTTGTGATTAGGCTATGAAAGGAAGGAGAGTTTGAATGTGTTGTGATTAGGCTATGAAAGGAAGGAGAGTTTAAATGTGTTGTGATTAGGCTATGAAAGGAAGGAGAGTTTAAATGTGTTGTGATTAGGCTATGAAAGGAAGGAGAGTTTGAATGTGTTGTGATTAGGCTATGAAAGGAAGGAGAGTTTGAATGTTTTGTGATTAGACTATGAAAGGAAGGAGAGTTTGAATGTTTTGTGATTAGGCTATGAAAGGAAGGAGAGTTTTAATGGAAAGACAAAGGAAAGGTGATGAAACTGTACACACCTGAAATAGAAGAATGGAAGAGAGAGACAGGAAGATAAATAAGAATAGGAGGACAGTAACAAGAAGGAAGGGACAAAGGAAAAGATGTTGTCTGATGAAGAGTGGAGAGAGATGAAGGGGTTGGTGTGTAAAGAAATAAAAGAGTTAAATAAAGGGGTGCGGGAATAGGGGGACAGGCTTGGGGGGGGGGGGTTAGGGGGGTGCGGGGGTTTTGGGGGGTGCAGGGGTTTTGGGGGGTGCGGGGTTTTTGGGGGGTGCGGGATTATGGGGACAGGCTTGGGGGGGGGGGTTAGGGGGGTGCGGGGGTAAGGGGGACAGGCTTGGGAGGGGGGTTAGGGGGGTGCGGGAATAGGGGGCAGGCTTTCTACCCACCCCAAGTCTGTCCCCCTATTCCCGCACCCCCCCCCCAGTCCTCCCCCAAGCCTGTCCCCTACGCCTGCACCCCCTTAAGGTAAATCTGGAGCAACTGATTCCTCCAAACTATTCCAAGCAACAGAACACCATTATTTTTGTTCATCTGCAGGTCCTGTTGTTTCCTGGCATATACTTTGGAGGAATCAAGGCACTCCAATGTAACAAAAGTGAATTACCCCCTTAATGAGATAGGGAAGCAGTGTGTGAGTAAATAAGGACAGAAATGAAAAAAATATAAAAAGTGAAGAAATAAGAATAATGAGTGAGTGAAAAGGAAAGTGTAGCGATGATATGAAAAGGAAAAAAAAATAAAAAATAAAAGGGGAATTTTTTTAGTGAGTAAATAGAAGATAGTGTGAGAAGGAAGAAAGGAGAAAAAAAGAGTGGTAGAGAAGAAGGCAGAAGAAAAGAGATGAGAGTATGAGAGGAAGGAAGAAAAAGAGTGAGGGTGAAAAAAAATATGAGATTTTATGAGAGGAAGAAAGAATATGAGAGGAAGGAAGAAGGGAAAGAGAAGGTGGAAAAAAAAGCAAAAAAGAGATTAGATTTTTAGAGGAAGGAAGAAAATGAGAGGAAGGAAGAAGGGAGAGAGAAGGTGGAAAAAGAAGCAAAAATTAGGTGAGATTTTTAGAGGAAGGAAGAAAATGAGAGGAAGGAAGAAGGGAGAGAGAAGGTGAAAAAAGAAGAAAAAAAAATATATTCGATTTTTAGAGGAAGGAAGAAAATGAGAGGAATGAAGAGGGGAGAGAGAGGGTGAATAAAGAAGCAAAAAAGATATTAGATTTTTAGAGGAAGGAAGAAAATGAGAGGAAGGAAGAAGGGTAAAGAGAGGGTGGAAAAAGAAGCAAAGATGAGGTGAAATTTTTAGAGGAAGGAAGAAAATGAGAGGAAGGAAGAGGGGAGTGAGGGTGTGGATGAAGGCCACTGGGAGTATAACGGGGAATGGGTTGGATACTGAGGATGTGGGGGGGGGATGGGGGACCTTGGCATGGGGTAGGGGCAGGGCAGGGTGATGTGAGAGGAAAGGGGGGATCGAAGGAAGGAGAGGAAAGGGAACGGTAGGGGAAGGAGAGAAGGTGTGTGTTGGGGAGAGAAGAGGAGAGAGTAGGAAATGAGAGGAGAGAAGATGTGTAGGAAGAGAGAAGAGAAAGAGGAGAGAAATTGGAGAGGAGAGAAGAGAAAAGAGAAAGAGGAGAGAAATTGGAGAGGAGAGAAATAGGAGAGGAATGAGAGGAAAAGAAATGAGTACTGAACAAATCACACATTATTATTTTGAAGATTCTTTTGTTGTTGTTGAATTGGAATGTTTCGGATTCCTACAAACTATGGCAGAAAACAGACGTCCTCAATGGTATACTAATAAGAGGATCTGTTTCGTGACATAGTTTAGAGGAATCAACAGAGACCTACCAACACACCAAAAATAAAATCTCCACTTCAGGTTAAATAGAAAAAAGTGCGAGGGTTTTTTGTTAGGAAGGTAGAGTGTATAAAAAAAAATAGTTACTCCCTCCACCTGATGTGACCCCTCCCCCCATTTCTACTTGACATCTCACCTCTCACATGACCTCACCATCCTCCTCCTACCCCTCCGTCCCCTTCCATCCTCTCTGCGTGTCTCTCTGTCCACTCCTTTCTATCCTTCCTTCTTTCCTTCCTTCCATTACAGTCCCCAAAAGGTAGATAAGTCAGTAAGTATAGTAGAAAATAGGTGACACACACACACACACACACACAGAGAGAGAGAGAGAGAGAGAGAGAGAGAGAGAGAGAGAGAGAGAGAGAATTAGAGTTAGTTCGGAAATATTCATGCTTTGCCTCCCTCTGTCGCCCCTTTCACAGTATGTACTCCTTCACCACACACAGAGAGAGAGAGAGAGAGAGAGAGAGAGAGAGAATTAGAGTTAGTTCGGAAAAATTAATGCTTTGCCTCCCTATGTCGCCCCTTTCACAGTATGTACTCCTTCACCACACACACACACACACAGAGAGAGAGAGAGAGAGAGAGAGAGAGAGAGTTAGTTCGGAAATATTCATGCTTTGTCTCCCTTTGTCTCCCCTTTCACAGTATGTACTCCTTCACCCTGCTCAATGAGTTCCTTCCTCACCCACATAATTATGCTCTCCACACTCCCGTCCCCCTGTCTTCTGCATGCCTTCCTACCTGTCTACCCTCCTGTACAGTACATACGTCATACCATTATTATTATTATGTGTACAGTACTTGCCCCTCTGAACACCTCCCTCCTTCCCCTCTACCCTCACCCCACCAGACGACCTTGTGAGGTGTTTCAAGCCTCATGCTCTCTCGTCTCGTGAGTTGAGGGATATATTATTTTGTCCTATGTTATGCTCTCTCTTTCTTCCCCTCGTACACCTTTTCCTTCCATTTTTAATCAGTTCTTCCCATCTTTCCTGACATGCTTATTCTGTGTACTCTTTAATCCTTCACTCCACCGTAATTCCTCTCTTTCTCTTCTCTTCCTCTTAATCTCCTTCCTCCTTCTTTCCCTTCGTCCTCTCCTTCATCTTCCAGGCCTCAGACGTGACTCTTAAACGACATATAAGGAGATCATTGCTGTTACCTCCTCAACACCAAAAAAATTACCTTCTGAATTTAATTGCCAGTGGTTAAGTCACAGGTCAAGGCAAAGTTCCATATAAACTGATTTACAAAGTAGTTAAGGGACCCTGTGATGTAGTAAGAAAATTGGAGGTTAGCGAGTCCTTCAAATATTGCCACGAAACCCGACCTATATGGAAGGAGTTTGTTTCATGGCATGGTCAGGAGGAATCAGAAGCCTCCAATTTTCATACACGATCACAAGGTTCTTAACGTGTTGAGAGAGAGAGAGAGAGAGAGAGAGAGAGGAAAGCAATTCATGTTCGTGTAATATCTAGGATCGACATCATTTTATTTTTGCATTAACTAGGAATGTTTTGTTGTGACGGAATTCAGTAAGTTTTAGATGAATCCAGTGTAAAATGTTTTATCATTAAACCTAGCAGCAACAGTCTATCATTCCATAATAGTAACCTTGAAGTTTGAATATTCTTTTTCACCACTTTGCTGTCACTGCCTGTGGCTGTAGCAGGTTTGTTGCACTGACCAATAAACATTACTTAAAACCACTTATTTGGATTTTTTTCAGACTGTGAAAGTACGACTGGCCACAGGAATTCTTACACAGGCTACAAGGAAAGAGAGGTCATTATTGTGGAAGTACTGAAATGAATGGTCTACCAAGTGATTCTGTAACTGCAAAAATACAAACCGAATAATGTATTGCAATTGTGTAGTGTTGTGTAAGGTTGTAAGCCCTCGAAAACAACAGCGTGTGTACAAATTCTTGTGGCCAATAGTACATACCACCACAGGATATATTTTTTTTATTTTTAATCCTTGAGAAATGCCACGGCCTGGACCATGAGCCCTCGAGGAATGTATATTATGTTGCTAGTGTGTGTAATGCAGTCTTCCAATCTGTAATAGTTTAGGATGTTCTGTTGTACAGTACCTAGGACAGTTGTATGTAGTGGTTCCATCCAAGATCTAGATCTTGGCTCCATCCAGCTTCTTATTTATGATTGCTCAGCTGGTGGTGCCCACATTGTAGCCTGCTGAACTGAACTAATATAGTAACTAATAACTTAATACACTAATAATAACCAAAACATAATAATAATAATAATAATAATAATAATAAATCATCGTCGACAGTTGAACATGCCCAGTATTAGGTTAATTAATATTAAAGATAATTTGGGTAAATTGGGTTATCATATGCTTATTTAAAACTCCAGTCCCATTCTCAAGTTACTTTTGACGTTATTTTTGTGAATGAGGAAAACAAGTGAAGCGGTTGCTATACTACCCAGCTGACATGTATATACCATGGAGGTATAATATATTATAATAAATTATACCTCCATGGTATATACACGGCTCTGACACTACCTAGTGTTAAGGGTCCCGTTGCAAAGGTAATAAACACTCTTGAACAGTGATGCCAAGTATGGGGAAATTTCTAGCAGACGAAATATCAAATAGTTGGTAAATATACAACAATCTTCAGGAGTAAACAGGGAATTTTTGAGGTAAAAAGAGAAATTCTGATGTAGAAGTTGGGGAAATTTCGTCCAGCACACCTGGCAACACTGCTCAAGGGGTTGGCAACATTGCGTACAGACTGTTCGAGACCTGTCTGATTTTGGTGAGTTTGTTATCTTCCGTAACTACGTCAGACCAACTACGACTCAGTCAGATGGTCAGGGTGTGGCAGCTCTGACTCCTTGTTGCCGTGACCCCTACTAGTGACCTTGATGAGACCAGGTGGACTCCCTTCGGTAAATATTGAAAGAATTACCGTTATTCAGTACGGTTTTTCGGTAAATATTGAAATAATTACCGTTATTTAGTACGGTTTTTCTACCTTCATTACCCACTAATTTAGACTATTTTCTTGTATGGCATTTCCTCTGCCAATACCTCATTTCCAAGATAGGGCATATTCTATCTCTCAAAACATTATGGACAAACGCTTGACTATTACCGTATCAGTAAGTATAGTATTATATTAGTAAAGATATTTTTTAATACATTGACGAATCTAATAAAGTAATAACAATGCATTCATGATTTCAATGTTAATTTACTGTTGTAACTTGGTTGATTTCTTTTGTTGTTGTTTACACAGCTGTACTTCCTTCATTTTGACACCATGAGTTGATAGGCATAAAGTCCAAAATCTTCTTCTTTTATGTTGATTTTCCCCACTATGTTTGCTCAGGTTAGGTCCCGATAGTTTGTCCCAGTCCAGATTAAGTTAGGTCAGGTCATATATTGTCAGACTAACTCTTAACATTAATACATATAAATATTAACTATTTTATGTGTTTATTACTTGTTTTATCCCTCAATCTAGTCACTTTGGGGGGGTAATCAAACTTTATGCTCCTTCAAAGGTAATAATGTCTAGCAACCTCTAACTAAATTTGCTATACTTTTGGACCTCCCTCATTCTTTATACTGTATAACACAGGTGAGGAATCTGATGACACTAATCAGTCCTCACCTTCCTTAGTACAGTAAAGAAATAAAAGAAATACAATACTGTATGACTCATGAATAACATTTGCTAACATTGTATAATATTATGACAGTACTTCTGTTGGTAATATTTTGTTAATAACTGATAGTATAGAAATTATAATTATATGTGTGTCGTAGATTATATAACTTTAATTCTGCCAAAATTTCCTTTTGGACAGCAATGAGTCTTGCTAAGTCACCACAGGCAGCTGGCATCCGTCAATTGCTGCAGAAAATGGAGAAAGAAGATGTGGTAGCCGTAGCTCGCACCGCTTCAAACAATCGCATTGTTCCTGAAAATGCAAAAGGTTTATCTTGAAATTATCTTTTTTATGTTACAAATGACAAATATAACTATATACTACATATATTCATCATTATCACTACTCCATTTCCCCTTTTTCAGAGGGTGGGAATTGGTACTGTATTATCTGAAATTGTAATAGTTAATGAATTGCTATGAACATTTTTGGGTGTGTGACTTCTTTTAAATAGCAAGGGACACTTTTATGCACTGTACTAATGCAATGTAAGCATGGATATTAGGGTATGTTATATAAATTTGTGTCTTTGATAATCTTTCAGAGGCAGTAGACATCATTCTCACTTTCACGCCAGACTTGGGTCGTTTCTTTTCCTACCGCAGAGTTAAGTCTCAAGCACTGTTTGAATATCTCTTCAGCAAAAAAGTTGTTGTCGATTGTCAGTCCAGCAAGATGCAGCTTATTGCAGCAGTCCAGGACCTCTGGGTACGTCATACTATTTGTAGACTTTTCAGTTTGTTTATGGGTATGGTATTTACTCGTATTTGGATTAGAGCAATATTGTCCCCATAATCTTGTACCTGTTTATTACTGTACATATAATTAATCATATCCACCATTATTGAAACCAAGCCCCATAATGATAACAAACAAAGTGCATAATACAGGCGATTAAAGGGAGAAACTTTTGATGGCAAATTATATGGCAACTGGACTGGGAGTTAATTAATAGGTACACAGCTAGATTTTTAGAATTTGTTGTATTGTACAGACGTCAGCAGAAATTCGTTCCATTCAGTTCGAGTGAGAGGAGCCTGGAGATCTGGTAACACTGTATGAAAGTTGAAAAGTATGATTTAAATGGCTAATGATCTTCAGTAGTATGCATTTAATCCATATTTGTCAACTTTCATAGTGTGTTAATAGATTACTAGGCTCCTCTCGCTCGAGCTGAATGGGACGAGTTTATGCTGATGACTGTACATTGCTAGAATTTTAGAATTTGTTGTATTGTTTATTAGTAAAAGGGGATTTATTTTTTAACCAGATTGACTTGTATGCCACAGTATACTTGCATGGATTGTATTAATATATTTAATGTTTCTTAAATACAGTACTTGATGTATTACATGGATATATTTTTCTTATCAATATGCATAAGGTGGGAGGGTTATTATATATCTTATGTGGTCAACATAGTCTTGGAAACTATCTCAATATTACCCATACTATACAGTACTCTACTGCATGTTCATTATACTGTACAATCCCAGTAATATATATGAACCACTATATTCTGTCTAGATGTAAGCAGTAGAACTAAAAAAATATGAAGGACTTGAAAGATATATTTCTTCCACAGGATAAAAATGCCCCAAAAAAGACTCGGACCAACCATGAAGACAGAAAGTGTACTGGTAGTTCATCCCCTGTTCAAGCAAATATTGAATTGGCTGTGAGTAACAATATAACTATAAATATAGGAGAATATCTTAGAACAACAGGAAAGGAAAACTTAGGAAGCAGTAAAGATGAAGTACAAGAAGGTAAAAATAACAGAAGCAACCTATTTTTTAGTAAGAACAGTTCTCAGACCCAGCCTGAAAAGTCATCCGTCAGAATTGTCAGGAGTGATGAATTCTCAAGTGAATTCTGTAAGTGGTACTATACTATGGTCAATCGCTTACAGCCAGCATGTGTAAACCATGCAGGGGACACATTGCGAGAGGAAGTGTTCCTCAGTAATAGCTCTGCAGAAGTGTACTTATATGGACCCAGTACTACTCAGAAATCTGCTGTCGGTCAGAGGGATACTTGCACACTTCTAAAAGATATTTTTACAGAACACAGGATACTTTTCAATCCAAATATGGATTCTGGAATTCAGTCTTATGCTGTTAAACATGGGTTGATTAAGGTGATGGTATGTGGAACTCTGCACCAAGAATACTCATTTGTAGGTATATTTGAACAAGAATTTGGGCTTGTAATGAGCCCTGTTGACCGAGCTTGGAAGATCATGTACACAAACTTGAATTTAAAACAGACTAGTCAGACAATCCCAAGTCTTCCAAAAAGTCAAGTGTTTGAGATTACAATGTAGTACTCTGCCAAGGGGGGCTGACTTTATTCTGTGAATATTGGCCACCCTCTACAGGGCTAGAATAAAGATTATTGTAGGATCTGGTCACTTTCTAGTGGATTTGACGAGATCTGCTGACATGGATTAAAAATCCACATGAGGTGTATTGCAACCGGAGGCTCTTTTTTTTTCACGGCTGTGTGGACCGCCAGCACACGGGGGTGCATTATCCCCTTGCATGCAGCAGTGTAAACTCCCTCCCCCTCATGGAAAATGCGGCCCCTCTTGTGGTAAAGTGCACTTGGGCCCACAGCACTGGCTGTGGGATCAAAGACCTTCCCCCCCCAATCTCCCTGGCAGTTGGAGGCCCCCAGACTCCTTGGTCTAGTAAGATCTGGTCCCATTTCCCTGGGATGTGCTTCGGTAGCCCAGGCATATAGGGGCTGCCCCTTCTTTATTTTAATTTGTTTTTTTCACTGCGACCAGAGCGTACTGGGGGTCTGTGGGGCAGGAGGCCATTCTGCCCCGGGAGAACAACAATGTAGTACTGTATTGAACTTATAAAGGAAGAATATAATATACTTTTAATAAGTGTCAGTATTGTAGTAGTTTATACTATGCTGTTCTACTTTATATTTGATACCTGTAGACAGAGATGCAACATGCTGTATATCTAATTTTGCATGGAAATTGTAAATATATAATGATGTTCTGCATATGTATAGATCCCATTAAGGACCTTCCACATGAGAGACAAATGCTCAACAGATACTTAACTAGCTGCTGAGAGGATATCTCTTGCTTTTTACCAATGTTACCAGATCTGTCAGTCCCTGGCAGCTATTGCCCACAACCAGATGCACCTGTGTTTTGAGGCATGTGAATTGGTAACAGTGTCTGCCCAGCCGGCAACTGCCCCTTTTGTGGAAGGGCCTTAAGCCCCTTCCGCACGAGAAGCAAAAGACGGTGGGTAGACACTGTTACCAATTTTATGGAGGGGTGGTGGGCATGAGTGGCCAATGGCTGCTGGTAAAAAGCGAAAAATTCCACTCAGTTGCCCGTGCCCGCCGTCTATTTGAACCGGAGACACTCATTTTCAATTCTCTAACTATCCTTCCTTTTCTCCTCTTTATCTTCTCCCTTGTTCTATAGTGTTTTTCAGGCCTAACATGGTCTTCTTTTTTTAGTTCATTTATGTTCAGATAGCTCACATTACTATATAACATAAATGTGAATCTGCTGTACCTGGCTTATTACAGATGCATGTTTTCATTATAATGCAAAATATACACAATTTTTCAGTTTGTTGTAACAAAATAATCTGAAATACATTTAAATTCTATTTGGCTTTTTATATTGTATTCCCAGGTTAATATTGTAGAGATACTGTACAAGGACTGCTTTGCAGGCATTCTGCTGCTGATACCATGATTTCCTTGTAACTTTGCATTCACCAAAGGCTTATATTATGTACACTGGATAAAAAAAGTATCGCGCAGGTGGGGTCCGATGGTTCTGTAAATGATCGCTACAGCTCATGATAAACAAGCTCGTTTTCAGTAGCCATCGTCTTAGGTGTCAGAATGTTTCACGAGAGAAATGCGCGATACTTTTTTGATCGAGTGTACACCACATTATATTAAAGTTAAACCAATAAACAGCACTTTGGGGTTAAAAAGATAAGAACCAAGAATCTAATTCGAACAACACTGTATCACGGTTTTATTATATTGTTATGTATGTACATTATGTTTATACAAAAATTGTGTACACTACATTACACTCGCAGTCAGAAACTGTGTCCTGATCCCTTGGCATGATGAATCTCAACTAGCCGAGTTTTGATGATTCAAACCACTGTGTTGTAGGGACACACCGTTGTTCGAACCTTCAAAGCTAGGCTGTTTGCGATTCATCTTGCCAGGGGATCGGGACACAATTTCTGACTGTGAATGTACATAACTCCACTCTGTTTTCTATGTATGATGGAGAATGTCCAGTTAAAATTAGTATGCCTAAGTTTTCTCTTGTAACAGTTGATAGATCAGTATCATGTATGTAATGTCAGCTTTGTATTATGAGATAAGACAATCTATGAAAAGCTTCCATTTAATCCTTTCCATCACCTCTGCTCCATCAACGCCCACTTGTTAGATCTTTAACACACTAACTCCACATCTTTCTTGGCATATCTGGTGACCAGCCTATTCAAATCCAATTCCAACAGCCTTCCCCAACGTTTTGCACTCGTCTTTCCTCTCCACATGACCAATTTATCTCATCTCAGTTTCAGCCTAGTATTTAATCCACATTTTGCCAGTTCCTCCCTTCTGTTAATATTAATTATTACATTATGTGGCCTTTTATGCCTTACTCTACCTTACTGAGACAGGATCAAAATATAGTAGAAAAAAAAAAAAAAAAAAAATTTACCATCAGCAAAAGAAAAAAAAGAAGTACATCTTGTGATAAAATCTATACATGAAAATATACCTAAGTTCTACTGGAAGAGAGCCAGTGCATAATTATATACAGTATTTCAATCAAGGGATACAGCTACTTGTCAGCAATCTTATTCCCTGTTGATGTGGATGGTCTGAGGAGCCTGTGCCTCTTTTCCCAAAGTGCGAGGAGCCTCTACAGTTAAGATACCCTCAGGAGAGAGAGTGGACTCCAGAGCTTCAACTTCAACATCTTCAGGAAGCTGGTACTCTTGTGACATTGAGTATGATGACTTGGAAGATTCTGTCTCTACCTCTGCCTTGCTCGACACTGTCAGGTTCCTCCCTGCCAATATGTACAGTATATACAGTTACACATTGTTATATTTTCATGTTCATATAACAGTTAAATAGAACTACAGTTATTAGTGATCACTTTTCTAATTTTACTGCTAGGCCACCATTTCCTATAATATATGATGGTGCAAGGCTTGAAAGACCAAAATTCAAAACAACTCCATTAATGCCATTTTAGGACCTAGGAAGAACTAAAACGATGCTTAAATGCTTGTGGAATGGAAAAACGGCAGTACTGTAATATCCTTACCAAATTTCAAATGCCTGATGACATAACAGTACAGTATTATATCAATTATTCTACAAATTCCTATCACAACTAAATTAAAAGGAATGAATATATTTTAGTACGATTACAATTGTTTTCACCCCTCAATGTATGTTGCACAAATATTTCTTTAATTTTTGCAGTATACTGTACCTAAAATTCCTGAAAATTTTCATTACTAAGCTTACCTTTAAGTGTAACATTGATATCCTCTGGCTTGGCATTAGCAAAGTTGAAAGCCAGCTTGAAACTATTTTCTGTAGAAACATTTTCTACATAACCAAATGCAGTCTCTGAGGCTTTGGGAACTAGTTCTTGTGCACCACCACGTGGGAACTAGAAAAATAAATACAGTATATAGCCTATATATTGTGGAAATCTGTACACTAAAGTATACAGGTATAAAATTTTCTTGTCCATCTGAACAAATATTCAGATAAGGATGAGTGAACAATAACAACTTGGAAAAGTGACCAAATAAGCTAATTTTTAGTTTAATTACAATATACACTTGATCTGAAAAGATACAATAATTTAAAGGACAGTGAAACAATGCACAGAACTGTACTGATTACTCACATCTCTGAGAAATGACCCCATTGTGCTTTCAATATCCCTTTTAAATTTCCTCTCCATATCCCTCATAAATTCCTCCATCTGTCTGAAAGGGTCACGTCCGAGGGGCCCTCGGTAAAAAGAGCGTGTCAAGGTGGGTGCTGCTAGGGCTACTTGTGGCACCCGGCCATTGGCCTTTGCTTGAGTAACCCTTAACACTCCCCTCATCCTTGGAACCATTCGTGTTAGTCGCATCATCACCATCTTGACCCGCCAAACTGTTAATGAAAAATCAATCAGTTCATATTTTCATACAAGATATTTAATCACTTCAGCAACATTCAGGAATTTGTTTTAACTAATGTCAGGATATCTCTGACATTAGTTATAACAAATTCCAAATAATTAAGAGAGATTGGCCCTTGGCACAAGGTGTGATGTTCAAGATTTTTGTTAATTGCACTTGAGGACTAAAGTTAAGAATCCCACTACAGTATGTTTTTACTTGTGAGACGAAAAATAAGTAAAAAATCCAAAATCATGTCTCATTACATTCAAGATGCCCAGATACATGTACAGTATATTGAGTTTGAAGGAGCATAGCCTACTGTATATAAGTTATAGTAAGGGAGGATAGATGGAAGACAGTAGAGTGTTTTGGATCTTCGGTGCAGTTAAGGAGTCACACTACAAACTCAATTGTCCTTACGATCGCCGTATCTCTCTTCCAGTGTCTTTTTCTTTCCTTTTTCCTTTGTGCTTCCTGTCCTTCTTGGTGGCCTAACTTAAGTCTTCCTAGCCTCAAGAGACAGATGTGTCGACTATATACTGTTATGTCAGGAAAGAACAGTAGGCCACAGTCTTGAAACTATGTGCTATATTCAAGAACATTCATGGTGTGTACGATGATGTGGTACCAATACGACGATTCCATAGACAAATAATAGAGCCATCGTACCAGTACCACGCCATCGTCAACACCACAGACGTTCTGTGGCCTACACACAATGAGGACACATAGGCCTACTTATTATAATGGTGTAAGTACCTCTAATTAGGATCAGCTTAAGGGGAGATTCTCTTGTTGGTAAATTGGATGGCTACTGATTCCTCCACACTAGGTCCCAGTAATCTGTTGTGGTCTAGGTTAGGTTAGGTAAGGTCAGACTAATTTCAAAATGCCCCAGTTGAATATGCCCTATCTTGGAAATAGGGCATTTGCAGAGGAAATGCCATAGAAGAATATAGTCTTAGAATGGTCTAAATAAGTGGGTAATGAAGGTAGAAAAACCGTACGCAATAACGGCAATTCTTTCAATATTTACCGAAACATTTACGTATGACACATGACAGCATTAATAACAACAACTTGTCTTTAGTCTAAAATATGTAAACACTCACCAAATGAGTTGAAAGACGAAAGAACACTCCAGAAATGTATAAATGCGTATTTCCTATAGTATAGAGTTCCTAGATTCTGCTCACAAGTATTGCTGTCTATCCTATTGGTGTGGTGTCAGCCGTACCAATACAGCTGTTGTTGGTACTACTTGGTATTTATATAGCCATTGTTTACCTCGTGTCCCAACACTTTCATTCCTTGTTTTAAACCCTGACTTTGTACACATTAAAATGAAAACAATATATATTACTTTGAAAACACAACATTCATTCGATGTTATTTATATAGTGCTTTAGTAATCATGATATAGTAGCTTGGAATATTTAGACAGTATTTTTTATAGGAAAACGAAGACATAGTCAATAGTCGAAAGCTCCTCCTTGACGTAAGAGTGGCGGCAGCTGATGAAACTTTTTCTAGAATTCTCAGTAATTGATGTATTACAATATTATATATGTGTTTCCTTTTCGAATGATATCAATGAAAACAACTATATGGGTATAGCATAGTGTTGCTGGTCTTTATTATAGCTGTTATTGAAAGATCTCGAAACAAAGAATTTTCTTGAAAATGTCTTTGTGGCTTGTGAATTACATATACATATTCCTAGTTCAATAGGTCCAACTACTCTGTTGCAGAATTTATGCCAATTTTCTCTCAGATTATGTACACTAACAAATCTATGCTTGACTGAGGGTAACGTTAATAGTAACTGGACATCTATACTGTATTATTTATGAATTATAATGATTGTAAAGTAATGAATGAACCTCATTATTCATTACGGTATACAACCAAATGACTCGTGTATGATCATAAGGTTTCTATTGATGCCTTTTAACTCTTCTACTTTTATCGATCATCTTTAAGGAGGTAGTGTTGGTAAATCTGGAGCAACTGATTCCTCCAAACTATTTCAAGCAACAGGACATCCATTATATTTTTGTTCATCTAGCTGCTGGTCCAGTTTCCTGACATATTTTGGAGGAATCACTGTAGGCCTAATCCAGTTATCCTAAAGAGTATACTGACTATCCCTTTAAGTAGATGGGAGGTGGTAGGAAAACATTAGGGAGGGAGAATTAAGATGTAAGTAATATGGAGAGAAATTAAGAGATGGGAAATGGCGAATATAGGGAGAGAGAATGATGGGGAGATGGGATAAGAAGAAATTAAAGTGGAATGGGGAGGAAGGATAGGGAATGAAAGGGAAGGATAAAATATAGGGAGTACGAAAATAAAAGGCTGGATAAAATGAAGGGAGAGATTTATCAGAATTTCCATAGAGAGGTTCGTTGACTCCTCACTAGAGGTCGGAGGGTCTGGCTGGCTGCTTCTTGTTCTCTCTCAGACTCAGTCCCTTTAATTTTAACTTATTATATAGGTGTAGCATTCCATATTTCACTTTATACTATATTCGACCATGAACAGTTTATGCATCCCAATGACAATAAAGTCACACAAATACATTTAATAAACAGCATAATGGGTGCATCAATGTTAATAAATGTGTGTGTCGTTGTAAATCTAGAGATGGTCTGTGTGGTGGTGGAGGATGGTTGTCAATGTTTGTAAATACACCTTGGTAAACACAACTATGGAGGATGAGGATGATGGAGGAGGGATGCCGGCTGAACCAAGCAGAAGAAAAGCTGCCACTACAGCCAACATGAAAATGAGTAAACCAGATGGCACCTGCATGAAGAGAGTAAGATATTTCACCCTAGAATAATAAAATAAGGGGCCATTATTCAAGAACATTTGTGGTGCATACGATGGCGTGGTACCAATACGACGGCACCGGTACTACACCATCGTATGCACCACGGGTGCTCTTCAATATATACCTAAGTTTCAATCCTAGAATAATGAAATAAGGAGCCATATTCAAGAACATAATTTTGTGGTGCATACGATGGCGTGGTACCGATACGATGGCAATGATGTTTGTCTATGGAGCCATCGTATCGGTACCATGCCATCGTATGCACTACGGATGTTCTTGAATATGTCCCTAAGTAGTCATGCTCCCCTAACTAATTACTCCAAAGACGAGTTTTTTTTTTTTCATCTTCTCACGTTGCACAGGAAAATAATCTGCTAGTGTCAGGTTTTGTGGGTTATTTTTACACTATTTTAAGTGTAATAATTTTAAGTGGTAATAAAAAATTTTGACATACAAATTGCAGCATCAATGAAGCCGTACTGTAATTATTAGGGCAGTATGTAAGAACATTCACGGTGTATACGATGACATGGTACCGGTAAGACAGCTCGATAGACAAACAAAAAAGCCATTGTACCACGCCGTCGTACGTTAAGTTGTTATATACGGTACCTTAGAAATATACTGTGAAATAAAAAGTAAAATGTTTTGGGTACGGTAGTAAGATGTAACTTGTAGTTTTATCCAAAACTGGTCATATGCAATAGTCCTAAAATCAATAATAGTAATAAAAGTTAACATTACCAATGCATAAACTACTGTAGTGATAAAGTCTGCATATTATCATTGTTAGTACAGTTTTCATGTTTTATTTTTTTTCTATCAAGTCTCTGCTATACTGAGGAAGAATAATGAAGCTCATTTTCAATATTCATGTTTTTTATTATTTTTTTATATCAGGTCTCTGCTATACTGAGGAAGAAAACTGAAGCTCGGACACAGGATGACAGACGAGTGCTGGAGGAAAATACCGAACTTGTGGAGGAGTACCATAAAAGGTCAGTCAGGAATACCATAAAAGGTTGTCAGTAGCCACTAGGTTATTATTGTAGCCTTTGAGGTACTGTAGAAGAGTATCCACAATTGCTATTTGTAGTTTTGTAACAGCACCTGATTTTAATGGTGGAACCTCTTTTAGATAAATTGGAGGGCTACTGATTCCTCCAAACTATCCTATGAAGCAAATCACCTCAGTGTTACTTATAGAGGAACTGTTGTTTCGTGACATAGATTGGAGGATTCAATAGCCCTTTAATTTTCCAAAAGAGGGGAAATACTTAACAATTGAAATTAGCAGAAGGTCAGCCACCCCAGCACTTCTTGGGGTGACGAGTGCCCTTTGATCATTTTTACATGTAATGATAAATGGTAACCTAAGTAAAATTTTTAGTAACATTTTATTCAAGTGATGACATTTCATCAATATTTGTAATGCCATGGTTCCTCCCAACTATGCATCAAAACACACTTATTATACTGACATTGTGTTTCTCATGGCTTAGTTTGGAAGACCATTAACCTGAATTTAGCCTGCTTCATTTTACCTTCCACCTCCAATAAATATATATGACTTCAGGCGAGAGCGTAGAGCAGTATGGCTGTCCAGAAAGACGGAGCAGGAAGACACCAAGGATGACATTCAAACAAAGAGTGAACAACTGGCCCAGGTAAGGGGTTAATTAGTTTATGTTTACAATTCAGCATATGTTGTAAGTCTGTCAGTGAATTTACAATAAGCTGTTATAGTTCTCTTATATTACTGTACCTGGCTAATACCAGTTATATACTATGCTCATAATTTCACAACCTCATTGACACTGAGAGGATGTTTACAGAGGGCAATAAATATTCCCACACTAAATTTCTAAATTATTTAAATCCATCCTTTCTATGCCGTACTGCTATATCATGCACAGAAATATTACAATCAACTTCATTCAAGTCTAATGTTCCTAGTCATGTAGAATGCACTAAATTAGTATCCAAATTCTGTATTGGATTATGAATGTTAAAGTAATGAGGTACTATCTGTATGGCTGGACTATTAATGCAGTGTATTTTGCAACCAGGCCATCCATGATGCTGAGTTCTTGGTGGTGTACACAGGGGCAGGAATCTCTACTGCTGCCTCCATCCCAGACTATCGTGGTCCCAATGGCATTTGGACATTACTACGGAAGGGACAGGAAATTGGGTTGGTTTTATAGCTACCTACTGTATATGATACATAATGATGATTACATTGCAAAAATACTGTATTACTAAAGTGACAGTGCCTACGGTTCCTATTTGGTACTATAATAACACTGATGTAGAGAAGTTATTTAGGCGGCTTGAGTATTTCAGGCATACCGTATATTGTTTTGAAGAAAAAAATGTCTGTTAGAAACGATCCTGTGCTTTTATATATGCTGTAATGAATTACATGATTGTACAGTTTGTATACTGGATGTAAAAAGTTAGTTATATTGGTAAGTCATTTCATGGTGATCATCTGGATTTTTAGACCTAAAATAAGAAAGGGTATGGGATTTATTGACAGAATTCCCTTCTTCATTGACATTTATGTATATTTGGTTGTTACTCATCATTCATATTCTGCAGCAACCATGACCTCTCCATGGCTGAACCAACTCTGACACACATGGCGCTGTCAGCATTATACAAGGATGGCATGGTCAGGCATGTGGTCTCCCAGAATTGTGATGGTCTTCATCTTCGTTCTGGCCTACCAAAGTCTGCCATGTCTGAAGTACATGGAAACATGTATATTGAGGTGGGTTGAGTCAGAGCTGTAGAGAGATATAATGAAGTGTACAGTACATAGTTCCTATCAATTGGTATAACATGAAAGGCTGGAGAAACTCTTCACGTTGATAACAACAACATGTTGTTACTCTTAATTACTAAAGAGTAATGTATGTATGTAGGAGGGTATGACTTGACAGAATGGCAAGGAATTGAACCAGACTTTCCCAAACAGAGTTGCAATTGTTACCATGCAGTTACCATTTGTATATTTTGATCATAGGAGTTGTACTAGCAGTGCACTTAACCTACCCACAGTATGGTAAATGAATGGTAATGCAGGCACTTGAAACAGGATATAAAGGCACAATTCATAGGGCTTTCTTTTGGAAGGGCAAATATGCATGCACCCTGGGATTTGGAGAATTCTCACAGGTAAAATCTTCTCATTGTGGTTTCTGCTGAGGCCAAATATTATGATGAGGTGCACCTGGTAGAGAGTGAAACATCAACGCTATTAATGGTGAACTAGTACAATATGATGTTAATTATTTTTATGCAGGTATGTCGACACTGTGTCCCAGCCCGAGAATATGTTCGTAACTTTGATGTTACCGAGAGAACTTCTACCTACAAGCACACAACTGGGCGCCGATGTTACAGGTTTGTATTGACGAAAAATGATCATTAATAGTTATTTCATCTATATTTAACCTTAAGGGAGAAAGATATAGTCACTGAATACTAGGCCTTTGGTTCATCCAGAATATCACAAAATAGACCATTCAAACTATGGTTGTCTCTCTCTTGGTTCACTTTGGAGGAGTCGGTAATCTTCAGTTAACCGTAAGGATCTCTACCTGTAAACATATGATTATGATGTTGCTCAAACTTTGTTGTGGTGAATGAATACCCGGTACAAGAAAAATTTAGCTACAGCCAACTGGGGCCAAACCCCCATAAATAAGGCTGGAGATTGGAATTTGATGTTGCCATAGGAAGAGAAAAGGAGATAGAAAGGAGGTACAGCAAACTCAAAAGGAAGAGAAGGAAAGGAGGAACAGTTGAAGAACTGAAATAATGCCCACATCTCTGTAGGGAATAGCATAATCCTTCTCCAGGGATTTTGTTGTGGTACTAGCACCATTTTTCCCAAGAGGGAATGAACATTGAACATTTTTGCCTTATGTTTTACTGTTTTTTGTATATACAGTATTTTTAAAGTTTCTGATGGTGTTCCACAATACCAGGTGTGGAGAACCAGTTATCGACACCATTGTTCACTTTGGTGAGCGAGGGCAGCTGCGGTGGCCTCTCAATTGGCAGGGGGCATGTCAGGCTGCCAATGCCTGTGATACCATCCTCTGTCTTGGCTCTAGTCTCAAGGTGAGGCCCAACATAAGAAACCAGTACTGTATGTGGCAGTTTAACTTATTTACCCTTCTTTATTAACTTTATCATGTTACATCATGACTGTAATACCTGCATATAAATTTTTGCTGAAGTCAACATATTTTATATTAATTCAATATTGTTACATTAATGTTTTATTTGGTGTTGGTACCAGGTACTGAAGAAGTACCCATGGCTGTGGCAGATGGACCGACCCCCCAAAAAGCGGCCTCGTCTTTACGTTGTAAATCTTCAGTGGACTCCTAAGGATAAGGATGCCACACTAAAGATCAATGGTACACTACATACTGACAGTCATTTTGCACCATTTGTGAAGTTATAAATAAAATTCTCTATTCAGACTTTTTCAAAGTTTCAAATCATTTGACACATTGAATTACTTAGTTCCAGCAGTAATTTTTCCTACAATTACTTTTGTAGTAGGCAGCTTTACTTATCAAATAACCCTTAAATTTCAAATATAGTTTCAAGTTTTATGTTTACATTATATTTACTAAGATGGTATAAAAAATGGATCTGTTTTATACATAGGTTACCCTGTTAGGTAATAAGGCATCTGGTAAGGATAAATAGATATTGTCCATTTTCAGTTTTGGAATGTCAGTTCTGAAGTATGAAATAGAGATTTACATTATTTTGTATTTTTTTCAGGTAAGTGCGATGAGGTAATGGCAGCGGTGATGAAAGCATTAGGTTATGAGCTCCCACACTATTCTCGAATTACTGATCCTATCTTCACTCTGGCTACCCCTCTCCATGATGCTGAAGCTGCTACTACCTCACGCCCCAACCTTGTCCCCCCTATACCTCAACCCCCTGGTGAAGGAACAGAGGGGGAGGGTTTAAGGGAGGAACAACAAGACCTGGATGTGAGATGGGACAAGAAGTCTGACAATGGGAAGGAGCAGGAAGATGAAATGAAGGTTAAAAAAAGGAAACTAGAAAGCTTTGATGATAATGTTAAAGAGGAAAAGGATTTAATAAAAGAAGAATGTAAGGACAGTGTAAAGCCTCTAAATGGTGTCTCCACGAGTTGGCTACCACTTGTCAAAGATGAAAAGGATTATGATGTGAAAACTGAGAATCCCATTGAAGAAGTCAATCACATTCTAACACACGGTGATGAGATAAAAAGTGAGCATGATATGAAAAATTGTATAAAAGAGGAGGAGAAAGTACTGAACAAATATGAAGAGGAAGATAATTGCACAAATTTTGAGAGAAAAAGCAATGGTTTGAGTATACCTACGGAGCTTAGTCAACTCTATACAGCTTTGACAGCTGAAAAAATAAAACCTGGGGATGGTTATGCAGAGGAAGATCATGTGATATCAGCAGAAGAGGAAGAAGAAAAGAGTGAATCCCCAGAAAGTGATGAGGAAGACTTCCAAGTGTCTGATATTGAGGGTGAAGCCTGGCTAAATGACAGACTCTCAGAACCATGGGAGAACAATGAGCCTGAGGATAACATGGCTGATAAGGATGCTCACTCTTCAAAGAGCAGTGACAGCTGCTGTTCAGACTTTGAGAGTGAAAGGGAGGAAGACTGTCAGGTAGAGGATAGTCAAGCTGAGGAGAGTCAAGTAGATGAGTGTCAAACAGAAGACAGTCAAGCTGGGGAATATGAAATGGATGATTGTAATGTTTCTTCTCCTGAATCAGGCAGCCAGGTACCGGTAAATTACTTGAGATTACCTTATTCTACCACCAATGATAAGATGGCCAAGCAAGGTCAAACACTTCTAAAGCAGAATGATTTTTATGGCACTGGACTCTGCATCAGGTCCTTCATTGAGGACCCTAAAGCAGAGAGCATGAATGAAGATTCTGTTGTAAATGAGGCACAAGAATCTGAACATAGTCCAAGCATGGAGCTAGACTCGACTGCTGAGCTTCCTGAACAACCTGAAGCAGATGATACTAGTCTTCCCAGTCACAGCAAGTGTTCCACAATAGTTTTAAGTTCCAGTTACAAATGTAGTGGTGAAGTTTTGCAGAGTGAGAGTGATAACAGAGAAAATATGGAAGTAAGACCTAATGATATTGTTGATCAAGGAACAGGAGATACTGACTGTATTAATTCTATTGAAACAAGCATAGACCATTGTGATAATGTAGAATCTAAGACAGTAAATGAATGTGATGGTAATGAAAGTGTAGTTGAGAACTTAGAAGAAACCCAAGACAGAATCACTGAAAGCCCGGGAGCAGCTGTTGTATCATTACCAGTAGATGGTGTAAATACAATAATTAGTTTAGGAGGTACAGATAAAGTAAATGATGTAGCAAAGATGGACTACATGCTCCACCACCTTAACCAAGACTTAACCCAGGGTAGCTCTCAAGATGGCAGTTTCTTACTAAGAACGCATATAGTGGATGGTGTTATTAGAACAGCTTGTGTTGAAACTTTGTCAAAAGATAATTCTGATAAAGAGAGGGTGGCTATAGACCATGATAAATTACCCAGCAGTGTTGTTCCTTCTTCACTTAGTGAGTTGAGTAAGCTTTCTATTCCTTGCCTAAGGATACAGAGAGCCCTTATACCTGCTCCAACCAACTTTGCTTTGTGTAAACAAGATAAACTGTCTGAATTGAAGCTCCAGAATGTAGTATCGCATAATAACCAGCGTAGAAATTATGAAGCTAAATTTTCATCCCAATTGAATTCTTCTGAAAGTGAGGAACTAAAATCTATTTGGTATCAAAGTTTTTGTGGTTCCAATAATGAAAGTGGCTTAGGAACTCTGGCTGCAATGATGGGTGTTAAAGAATGTAACCTAAGCAAAAGTTTGAGTAATAATATAAACTGCCACCGACCTCATGGTAGTAATCATTTCCCTTCTCCAGAAAATTCTAGTTCAGTAATAATGAAGAACATTTGTGCGGAAGCAGTGAGTGACAGTGTTGCCAAACAAAAAGGTTCTGCAAAGAAGAAACCAAAGGGGTGTGACAATGAAGATGTTAAATATATCTGGTTTTGGGGCTTTGACAGTAACATTGAACAAAAAGAAATGGAAAAAGGAGAAGATAGTGATGATAGTGATAATTTACCCACAAGGAGAGTGACTAGGAGCAGGACCAGAGCCTCTTGTGACTCTCAGCATGTGGCTCAAGTCGAAACAGAACCAGAAGAATTTGTGTGTCACTGCAGTGGGAGAAACCCAGAGCTGTGTCATATAAGACGTTTCAGATCACCTTTCCCTAGATGTGATGAGGATGTACAGAAGGCTCGAGATATGATCAACCGACGTCGTACCTACAATTATAGAAGATACGAACCGATATTTGAAAAACAGATGGAGAGTCTTACATATGAACGAACCAAAACAAAGCGTAAATCTAAATTCGATACTGGGAACAATAATGAAGTGGATGATGATTTTGATGATCAGGAACAAGAGAACAATGAAATGAAGGAGGAGGAAAAAGCAAGTGATGGTGAAGATATGAGAGAGAGAGATGAGAAAGGGGAAAGAAGAACTACCCCTGGGTGGTATGGGAAAGGTCTTAGGAAAGGATTTAAAAAGAAAACCAGGGTGTGAAGCAAGAGACTATAAAATAATACAGTATAAGTAAGTTCTGGTAATAATCAACATTGAAAATGACTTAGAATATGCTAAATTATTCAAATTTTGGATAAAGACAGTTGTTCCCATTTGCTGGTAGGCTATGCTAAGAAGAATACAGTACAGTACATTACTAATTCCTCTAATCTATGGTTAGAAAAAGACTACCTATTTCAGTTTGGTCATTAAGTCATATGGTACAGTTTAGATGACTGAATTGCCCTCAATTTCTCAACAACCTTTAAGGAGGTAATGTATTTTGGCATATTTACAGGCAACTATTTCCTTGAAACTAATCCAAGAAACAAACAGGCTACATTAATGTAATCAACATGTCCTGTTTTTTGGCATAGCCTTGTTTAAAAGAACTAATAGACTTCAGTTTCCCGACATATTGCCCCTTAAAACATTCCATGATAACATTGGATGAAGGATTGAGTCAGTAATAGGTACCTGAACAGTTGTTAAAGAACTGAAGTCAAGACATTCTTTAATGAGTTGTCGTCATATAAGCGGAAAAATTTAAGAATCCTAATTTTTGAAGGAATTTTCTTACCTACAGTGTATATTTTAAAGAGTTCTGTTGTTTATGATGATAAGTCTCAGCTCTGCAGGTCTAAAGTTAGGATTAATTCAACTGGAACTTTTTTTTAGCCAAAGTATGGTTGCATGAATGATCTTATTTGTAGGATTTTGTACATGTATAGTTTAAGTTATTTATTTTTTATTTTAAGGAGGGTATTGCCATTGGTGATGTGGGCAGTACTCTAAGGGCGTTGGTGTCACTTCAGGTCAGAACCACTCCTTTCCAGTTCTTCCTCTGTCCTTCCTTTCCTTCTGTTTCCTTCATGCCTGCTCTCCCACCTCTCAGTCTCCTTCTCCCATGTAGTACAAGGTCTTTCTGGCCTAGCACAGGCTTCTTTTCCCCTTTATAATATAATAAGAAATTTAAACATAATTTGTATTTAATACACATCCAACTTGATCTCTCACTAGAGTAAGGCAGAACATTTTAATTATGACTGAGAAAAACAATAACAAAAAACAAATCCTAATGAGTACAGTATTGGAATCTTAACTAAGTGATGCTGTAGATCTTTTCTGTAAGTTAATGTAGAAGTAGCCTATGTCTAAAACTGTTAGAGTAGTAAAATCTGTGGCATAATTGGTCACAGGAAAAAGATTTGTACAAATGATAGGTGTTCCACGCAAGTGTAAGTTTAACAGTTTGCCATGCAGAGTCTTTCTCATCAATGTGTTTAGTTGACTGTGTCAGATAGTGTATTGCTTCTGACTTCCTCAAATGGATCACTGCCTATATTCTGTATATACATACCGTATGATTGTTAAGTGAGTTACTGTATAATGCTTAGTAGTGGAGGTACTCAGGAACTTTTACCTCATCGTTGCTTCATGGAGTGGCACCACTAACCAAGTAGTTAAGTAGGGCCAGAGGCAGGATGCAACAGGGACAGTAAAGTCAGTATTTTTTTCCAGACAGACATAATTCAGTTTTTCCTTGGACTGGTAGTGTGACGTGTATTCTCATTGAAAGTAAATTGCTCAGTATCTGTTTCTTTTAAATTATTAGCATTTTCTTACAGGTATCAGGTCTCTGAGCTGTTACCTTTTTATATCCTATATTACATTACCCTAATTTTAGTATCTCACTCATTTAGAATCATAGAAGGTATTTATCGCTTTTATTTATAACTTACATAACTCCAGTTTTTAGTTATGAAGCAGAAAAAATTGAAAAAAATTGTTTGGATTAATCAAATATTTTGGGCTCAGTTACAATTGCCTAAATATTAAGTAACAAACTAAAACAGTAAGATGAAGTTATGAGGTCAGGAGCCTTTTGATACAAATGAACTGTGTAAAAAGATTAAGGAGGGACTTTAACATTGGTATTATTTCATGCTGATGTGTCTTTATTACATACAGTACAAGGTATTGAAGATATTAAATGTCCTCTTGCTCAATACAACAATGCTGTCTGGTTTGAGTCATTTGGTTAAATGGATCTGCACTTACTTATTATGTCTGGTGGATATGGGTAGAGACAGTGTCTGATATTGAATTATGATCCAGCCCCACTTAGCATTTTCTCTTTTGTTACAGTTAAGGCTGAAACACAAGTAGTTTCTGGCCGTAGTGAATGTGTGAGTGAGTGATTATGGATGTTTAGATGTTGTGGTTGCTAATAGGCATATGATTGTGATTTTGGAACTTAGTAAAGATGTTGTGGCTGCCAATGAATGTGTGATTGTGGCGTCACTCTGGTATCAGAGGGGGAAGGGTCAAGGCCAGTGACTAGTATGCAGTGTTGAGTCGTTAATTTAGCCAGACAGCTGGGAGGTTGAGGAGGCTGTGACAGTGTAAAGATATCAGGATGAGGTACTGGTGGTGTTCATAGAAGTGAGGAGCAGTAGAGGAGTGGTGTTAGATGTATTTGTTTGACTGAGGGTTAATAATACTGTCCTGATTCATTTGGGAGGAGTGGGATGCGAGGTTGGTAGGGATTCATGTTATGTCTTGGATCAGGACAGAATTATTGACCCCCTGTGTTTTAGTAGAGGTGTGTGATATGTCAGAGTGAAGGATGATGTGCCTGCTGATGGATGATATACATGTTGGTTAGTAAGGGAGAACAGTATGAAGTATAGGGGTATCAAGCAAGGGTGTAAATGTGTGGCTACAATTGTGTGTAAATCAGTTTTGTCAGCATTATGTGGTGGGAAGGTGGATGGTGTGTTGTGTTCCTCACTAAAAGTGTAATTTAGGAAATTTTCTATTTTTGTAATTTTGCTTCCATGCCTCGTCTACATAATGCTCATGTATATATATAATGATTGATAGTAATAAAACAGCAAAGGTTCATATAGATGTTACGCTGTAATTTTAATTTTCCAAATCAGTAGAAAGTCAATATGCTGACTATTTCCCTCTTGGTGCAAGTTATCAGTGTAATGATAATATCCTGCTAAAAAAAGAAACTGAGAAACCGAATCCTGCTTGGCGGTGATAACAAACCGACAAACACATCCCAACCTTTCTGAGCTGAGGTAAGGAACAAACAGTCAACCAAACGGAACAAGTCACTTAACTCCTTGGTGGAGATGATGAGGGTCTGAGGAAGGAAGATGAATGAGACGTAAGGGGGGTGGGGGGTATTTGCCTGTTCCTGCAGATAACATCAGCAGACTCGTATTCACCCCGGATGTTGAGGTGTAAAACATTCCCCACAGGACCAGGGAGTGTGTAAGGGAGGAGGTGGTGGGAAGGGAGTCTGTAAAGAGGAAAAAAGAAAACTGTTAAGCCAGAAAGACCTTATACCCACAGAGGACAAGAGGGACAGCAAACGCCAAGGAAATGAGGGACAGTCGAAGAGAGGTAAGGTATTGGCTCTGATCTGAAGGGGCTGCCAAACCCTTAAAGTATTGCTCACATAATATTTGAAGGCAGTGCGAGCTGGTGAGGGAGGTGAAATGATTAGAGGGGATGACCAACTGGAAGAGAAGTGGAAAAATGAGTGTACGTAGGTGGCCAGAAGGGGGGAAGGGAGGGAAGGTCTCTCATCAGGGAACACATCCGTAAATTGCAAGTCACAGTCCCTCTTCCTTAAGGGACCTTGTGATGTAGTCAGAAAATTGGAGGTAAATGAGTCCTTCAAATATTGCCAAGAAACACTACCTATAGGGAAGGAGCGTGTTTCGTGGCATATTCAGGAGGGTTCAGAAGCCTCCAATTCTCACACAGGGTCCTTAAGTCCGCGTGAAAACCATACCTATTAAATAAAGAGTTCCACCTTGAAGAAGAATAAAACCAGAATTTATGTAACACAAGAAAAATTCCCAAACTAATGCAACTGTGGGAGTAAGTAAGGATAGAGAAGTACACGTGTATTATAGGAATAGATTAATTGTTAAATGTTAGAAACGGATGGCTATACGATTTAAAGCTTGCTATTATTATTATTATCATTATTACTATTATTATTATTATTATTATTATTATTATTATTATTATTATTATTATTATTTACGCTTGCGAGTATCCTGTATATTACAAAAAATACCCTACTGTACATAAAGGTCATTTAGAAAGGTCATAATATTACTTGTGCAAACAGACAGATGCATTGAGATCACTCGGTCATTACTAAAAAAGAAGAATGAGAAAAAATAATATATATAAGGCGTTGGTACTTGAGTAAATATTTAGAACACACACCAACACAACTGAGCAAATAAAAAAAATAAAAAAAATGGGAAAAAAGAAACAAACAAACGTAGAAGCTCAGGGTAAACATGGATGGAAGCTCGAGGTGAAAACAAACAGACAACATGATGTGCTCTAGTTAATAATTTACTGTTGTATGTCTCGTCCCTCTTGTGCTCTTCTGACCTTGTGTCCTTATATCTTTCTTACCTACACGTACCTACTTACCTGCCTACCTACCTACTTACCTACCTACATACTTTCCTACCTACATACTTACCTACCTACGTACCTACCTACCTACTTACTTACCTACTACTTACCTACCTACCTACTTACCTACCTACCTACCTACCTACCTACCTACCTACCTACCAACTACTTACCAACCTACCTATTTACCAACCTACTTACTTACCTACCTACCTACCTACTTACCAACCTACCTATTTACCAACCTACCCATTTACCAACCTACCTACTTACCTACCTACCTACCTACCTACCTACCTACCTACCTGCTCTGAATCTGGTTTTTATTATCGTCTCCTCTTAAGGGACCCTGTGATGTAGTCAGATAATTGGAGGTAAACGAGTCCTTCAATTATTGCCACGAAACACCACCACCTATATAGATGAAGCTTGTTTCGTGGCTTAATCAAGAGGAATCAGAAGCCTCTAATTCTCATACGCGATCACAAAATACATGGTCCTTAAGCTGATGATACAGTGTTGGCATATCTGGAGCAACTGAGCTCTCAAAAGTATTCCAAGCAACAGGACACCATTATTTTTATCAATCAAGGCCCTGTTTCATGGCATACTTTGGAGGAATCAAGGCACTCACTCTAATGTACAGCCACAATCAAATATCCACCAACACTTTCCTTCCATCATGTAAATAAATCAGTATCATATCAAAATATAATCATACAACACCTTATGTCGACTCAACCACCTCAATTATTGTTATGAGGTGCTGCAAAATTATACACGTGTTGTTCTTTAATACCAAGATATTTACGACAATGGAAGGAAAGTGTTGGTGGTGGATATTTGATTGTGGCTGTACTATCCCCATAAATTAATATCCCCATAAATTACTATCCCCATAAATTACTATCCCCATAAATTAAATACAAAGGGTTACATCAATCAACTGTATCGTCCCACCAAGGCCCCAGTCAGTAAGATTATTATTATGTTTTTTGAGGCAAGGTTTCCGGACCAATCTATATATCAACAAGGGAGAAGAATCTGACATTATCCTCGGCCCTGGCAGTAGGAATTAATGACTGCCCTGGAATGTACTGTATATTTTGTGCAACGGGTTATTCCTTCAATGTTTTACTTCTGACGTAAGCAAACATTATTTAATTAAGATACATGGTGTGTTTGTCTGTCTGTCTGCGTTCTGCCCTTGGTGTGAAGAGACCTTAATTAAGAGGAGATTCTCTTGTTGGTACATTGAAAGGCTACTGGATCCTCCTAACTGTGCCAGAAAACAGACGCCTTCAATGGTACTAATAGGGGATCTGTTTCGTGGTATAGCTTGGAGGAATCACAGACCTTCCAAATCACCAACAATATAATATTCCCTTAAGGTGGTAGGCTATATAGTACATGTGTGTTTTGGGTGGTAAATCTGGAGCAAATGATTCCTCCAAACTATATTCCAGGCAACAGGATCCCATTATTTTTCTTCATCTGGGTCTGTTTCCTGGCATACTTTGGAGGAATTGAGGCGCTCCAATCTATCAAAATATACTATCCCCTTAATTAATGGAAGACTCTCCTGAGGGCTACTGATTCCTTCAAACTCTCCTTGGAAGCAGATCACCCGTTGCCTGGCATAGTTTGGAGGATTCAGTAGCCACCTATTTGACACCAAGAGAATATCCCAATTAGGGGAGAAGAATAACTTGTGGGTAAATTGGAAGGTTACTAATTCCTCTATATTGTTCCACGAATCAGATCACCTATTTGTAACATTGTGTGTGTGGCAGTAGGCGGTATCCAAGGACATATATATTCATGGTGTTTGATGATGGCTGTGTATTGTGTCTATGGAGTCATTGTCGTACCGCTACGTACCACACCATCGTCAACACCATGCACGATTGTTCTTGCATATATGTACACTCGTGATACATAATTTCTGACCAGAGTGTAAGGAGCAGAAAGCTTCGAATCGTCTCATTTCCCCACCCAGTACACTTATAGAGGCTGAGTTCGAATACAGGGTATGTGTGGTGCCTGCCGTTCGTCTCTGGTCAGAGATTACGTATCACGAGTGTACGGCCCATGCATGCACTGACTCTCCAGTTTACCTTCAAGAAATTCTTCCCCTTGAGGCTTCTTCCGTTCCAAATGTCGTGGTCAGAGAAAGTTTGGTGGGACAACCCAGTCATGTGGATGGAAAAAGTCTGACCAAGGAAGCAGAAAAAGACCAATGATGGAGGTTGAGGGAAAAACGTGCTGTAATAAATGTGATAGCAGTCTAGTCTGACGAAACAGAAGACGAAGGATGGAGGTTGAGGGAAAAACGTGCTGTAATAAATGTGATAACAATCTAGTCTGACGAAACAGAAGACGAAGGATGGAGGTTGAGGGAAAAACGTGCTGTAATAAATGTGATAGCAATCTAGTCTGACGAAACAGAAGACGAAGGATGGAGGTTGAGGGAAAAACGTGCTGTAATAAATGTGATAGCAATCTAGTCTGACGAAACAGAAAACGGAGGATGGAGGTTGAGGGAAAAACGTGCTGTAATAAATGTGATAGCAATCTAGTCTGACGAAACAGAAAACGGAGGATGGAGGTTGAGGGAAAAACGTGCTGTAATAAATGTGATAGCAATCTAGTCTGACGAAACAGAAAACGGAGGATGGAGGTTGAGGGAAAAACGTGCTGTAATAAATGTGATAGCAATCTAGTCTGACGAAACAGAAAACGGAGGATGGAGGTTGAGGGAAAAACGTGCTTGCTATAATAAATGTGATAGCAAGTCTAACGAAGGAAACAGAAGAAGACGGAGGATGAAGGTTGAGGGATAAACGTGCTTTGCTATAAGTATGATAATAGCAACTTAATGGAACATTCTTATGAGGATAAACTGGTGAGCTACGTATTCTTCCAAACTCTTCCACAAAACAAGTCTTTCATTAATAGCAACATTAAGGTCGTCTGTTTCCTGGCATAAGTTAGGAGGAATCAGTAGCCTTCAAATTCACCAAAATGAGAATATATATCCCCTTAATTAAGGACCCTGTGATCGTAACTCCAATGTAACAAAAGTAAATTACCACCATAAACTATTCCAAGCAACAGGACTTTTGACGCCTACTGTACACTCGTGATACATAATTTCTGACCAGAGTGTGAGGAGCAGAAAGCTTCGAATCGCCTGGTATTGCTCATTTCCCCACTCAGTACACCTATAGAGGCTGAGTTCGAATGCAGGGTATGTGTGTGTGTGTGTGTGTGGTGCCTGCCGTTCGTCTCTGGTCAGGGATTACGTATCAAGAGTGTACAGTTGGACACATGAATGGGTGGTACAGCCCAAGTGAAAGATGGTCAATTTCTCCCAATATCAAGTTCCTTAGTGCCAAATAGGAGACATCAGGGGCAGAAGTCAGTATTGAGAATAGTAATAAAAAGCAAGTACCTGATAATAGACACTGGTTACTCAAATAGGACAAGTATCTTTCACCTGGGCTGTACCACCCATTCATGTGTCCAACTGTACCACCACCACCACCACCACCAAACCCTTCTACCCTAAATTTGTTCTGCTTGTCATTTTTCTTAACTCATCCGCCGGCCGACTTTCACTGCTGATAATTAAGATACCAGTGACCTTTGGTTGGGTGGTGTTGTCTGTCTGAGGTTAGATTCTGTTACCCAACCCAACGCAACGCAACACACACCATCGAACCTATTAAATTTAGTCTCATTCCTGACCTGTATACTATAGTGGTATAAAGTATATAGCAGTATACAGTGTGTGTGATAAGGCCTTATTATTATTATTATTATTATTATTATTGTTATTATTATTTTTATTATTATTATTATTATTATTATTTTTTTTTTTTTTTTTTTTTTTTTTTTTTTTTGCGTTATAGCGTCAGACAATTGATTAGCAACAAAATATGAATGGTAGACAGGATCCAGGAAACACACACACACATTGAATCAATCGCCTTATATGCTCTGATATAGTCTTGCATTACTGAATTAAGTTTGACATTATGGAACCTGGTACTTCATTATAGCTTCACACCGAACCAGGAAGATAAACAAAAATAATAGCGTTCTGTTTGCTTGGAATAGTTTGGAAGAATCAGTTGCTCCAGATTTAACACCAACACTGTACTATTTCCTTTAAGGACCCTGTGATCATGTATGAGATTTAAAGGCTTCTGTTGATTCCTCCTGACAATGCCACCAAACACACTCCTTCCATATAGGTGGTGTTTCGTGGCAATATTTGAAGGACTCGTTTACTTCCAATTTTCTGACTACATCACAGGGTCCCTTAAGCCCCACACTAAGACCACCACCAATTCAAGGCTCTTCAGGTTGTGCCATCGCTACGAGGACGATGTAACACCCACCACCCAGGAAACATATCGAGACCACAAGAAATAAACCACTATGATAGACTAATAAATTCAGGACCACAAAAATACCCACACCATCTCGACCTTCTTCTTCTGGTGTTGTCTGACATTACGAGCGTGGCATGTTCTCTGCACACACACACACACACACACACACACGACCTCCACTACACACACACACACACACACACGACCTCCAATGCACACACACACACATACACACACACGACCTCCACTACACACACACACACACACACACACACGACCTCCACTATACACTACGGCCTCCACCACACCCACTACAGCACCCAACTTCCTACACTCCATTTCTGCCTGCCTTTATTAAGCGAGATATATATGTTTTTCAGTACTCCTGCAGGGGACTGATTTTTCCTCCTCCTTTTGTCTGGTGGGGATCTTCGTTATGGTCATGAAAGGGAGATTTTCTTGTTGGTGAATTAGAAGGTGTGTGATTACTCAAAACTATGCCAGAAAACAGAACTCCTCTTAGTATATCATAGTTAGGAAGAATCAGTAGACTTCCAATTCACCAACAAGATAATCTCCCTTTAAGGCGATGTAAATGTATTTAGAGTACCTAATGTGTATACAGAGTGATGGGTGTGTGTGTGTGTATGTGTGTGTGTTGTGGGATCTTGGTGTCCTCATAATAATAGTCACTCATAAAAGTAAAGCCGACGACCCTCAAACTCCAGATGGAATTCTGTTAACAATTCTATAAACATCTGTCTTGAGTAATGTGAGTGATTGAGGGAGCGAAGAAGTTGGTCTGTTCGAACCACTTGGAATAAACTGTACACTCGTGATACGTAATCCCTGACCAGAGACGAACGGCAGGCACCACACACACACACACATACCCTGCATTCGAACTCAGCCTCTATAGGTGTACTGGGTGGGGAAATGAGCAATACCAGGCGATTCGAAGCTTTCTGCTCCTCACACTCTGGTCAGAAATTATGTATCACGAGTGTACTGTAGATGAGACGAAGAAGGTATGAGTTGAGGCAGTGTTTCGAGAATACCAACCATGCAGCCTTCACCCCAAACACCACTCCACACCCCAACCCCTCCAAGCCACAACAGCGAGGTCATTTGGCGCCTGAGGAAGAAGGTGATTGAGAGGTGGGACAGTAAGCACAAAAGGTAATAGATGAAAAAAGGGGATAGTTGGAGAAGTGAAAACCCCCTTTAATCGCCTTTTAATAACTAGTTCTGATTCTCACATTATAGTCTTCACCATTGAAAAGTTAATATTGGACACCCAGATTAAAACACACACACACACACACACACACTCACACACACACACACACACACAAATAAAAACAAACAAACAAGACTATTCAGAGGGCACGTGAACCCTTGATCCTGTGAGGCAATGTGTATCCATAGACTTAAAAGGAGACGAGGATAAATAAAAAGTCATAGCCTATAGTTATACACCCAGTCTCCACCCACTCATTCCTCGAGCCATGCGTGTTCCTGGTGTGTGTGTGTGTGGGTGGGTGGGTGTGTGCACGTGTTCCTGGTGTGTGTGTGTGTTTGTGTGTGTGTGTTCCTAGTGTGTGTGTATATGCGTGTGCGTGTACCTGTTGTGTTTGTGTGTGTGTATGTGTGTGTGTGTTCCTTTTGTGTGTGGGTGGGTGCGTGTTCCTAGTGTGTGTGTGTGTGTGTGTGTGTGTGTGCGTGTTCCTAGTGTGTAATAATAATAATAATAATAATAATAGGTTTATTAAATAGTAGCAGCTGGTAAGCTGAAAATGTGTGTGTGTGTGTGTGTGTGTGTGTGTGTGACTTCCGCAATAGGTTCATAAAACAAACTTACCGCTCTCACTTTTTTTTATAATGAGTTCACGCTGCACTATAACTGTCACCCCTCATCAAATATCCCTCTCAAGGCTTTATGATGTGTCTCTTTGTCGCAATCACCCGTGTCAACCTTTTTACACACACGTCCGTAGCTCCACTTCGAACCCGGGCCAATATTAATAATTTCTTTCGTCTCTCTTCAACTGAACAATTTTTTTCTACTTGTCCATACACATCTTTGGATCCCTGTGATTTAGGACCCTGTGATACTTATATGAGAACTGGAGGTTTCTGCTGATTCCTCCTGACTATGCCACGAAACAAGCTCCTTCCATATAAGTGGTGTTTCGTGGCAATATTATTTTGAAGGGCTCATTTACCTACAATATTCTGACTACATCACAGGGTCCCTTAAGGGGGTACTACAGTGTCGGTGGTAAATCTGGAGCAACTGATTCCTCTAAATTCATCTTCCAATCAACAGAGGCCACCATTATTATTTTTGTACATACATCTGGTTCTGTTTCCTGATATACTTTGGAGGAATCAAGGCTCTCCAATGTATGTACTGTACCAAAAGAGTAATACCCCTTTGATATAATTGACGTCATCAGCGTTAGTGCGTCACAGTTTTACCGTCAGACATTCAAGGTTTCATTTTCCATCTCTCATGAAGCCAAGATGTTTTGCGTATTGTCCATCACCAGAACAAATGTGTAAGTGTGTGTGTGTGTGTGTGTGTGTGTGTGTGTGTGTGTGTAAGTGTGTGTGTGTGTGTGTGTGTGTGTGTGTGTAAGTGTGTGTGTATGTGTGTGTGTGTGTGTGTGTGTGTGTGTGTGTGTGTGTGTGTGTGACAAGAGAGGACAAGGCATGGCAGGGGAGGACAGGGAGGGGTAAAGAAGGACAGGGTAAAATAAAGAAAGATATACGACAGGGAAGACAGGACAAGGACATGTAGGACAGGACAGAGAAAGGTACGTACGACAGGACAGGAGAAGGCAGGGGAGGACAGAACAGGGAAGGTAGGACAGGAAAGGCAGGGTAGGGAAGGCAGGGCAGGACAGGACAGGAAAGGCAAGGCAGGACAGAACAGGGAAGGCAGGGCAGGACAGAACAGGGGAAGGCAGGACAGGACAGAACAGGGAAGGCAGGACAGGACAGAACAGGGAAGGCAGGACAGGACAGAACAGGAAAGGCAGGACAGGACAAAACAGGGAAGGCAGGACAGGACAGAACAGGAAAGGCAGGACAGGACAGAACAGGAAAGGCAGGACAGGACAGAACAGGAAAGGCAGGGCAGGACAGGAGAAGGCAGGGCAGGACAGAACAGGAAAGGCAGGGCAGGACAGGAGAAGGCAGGGCAGGACAGAACAGGAAAGGCAGGGCAGGACAGGAGAAGGCAGGACAGGACAGAACAGGGAAGGCAGGGTAGGACAGAACAGGAAAGGCAGGACAAGACAGGAGAAGACAGACCACGGCAGGAGAAGACAGGGCAGGACAGAACAGCGTAGGCAGGACAGGACAAGATAGGCAGGACTGGGCAGGGCAATATAGAGATGGCCGGAGTTCCCCATCATACACAGCGTTCCCCCAGTACGGATATGGTTGGGTGGGCCACACGTTCCCAAGACGAGTGGGTGTGAGGGGGAGAGGGTTGTTGGTTCCTGGTGGTGACGGGGAAGTAACACGCGATTCTTCTTTTTTTTTTTTTTTTTTTTTTCAGGAGATAAAACATTGGATTATTGATCAGTGTAGTAATAATTTTCGTTGTTATTAAGTTTTATAAAAAGAAATAATGAGTTGATAAACACGCCCCCTTCTTCCTCACTGACTTCAAAACAGGTATGAAAGTTGGGACAGCCACACATGTAACTTCTAGCCCTGGGCAACACACTGACGTCATCTTACTACAGTGACGCCAAAACTGAGGTGCTGAGAGGGTTCGGGGTAATGCCAGGATGAGGGAGGAGGGAGAGGAAGAGGGAGGGGAGATGGGGGATGGAGGGAGACGAAGGGAGGGATGGAGGGGAGATTGGGAGAAGGAGAGGGAGGGAGATGAAGGGAGGGATGGAGGGGAGATAGGGAGGGAGGGACGGGAGATAGGGAGAAGGGGGAGGGAGGGAGACGAAGGGAGGGATGGAGGGAAGGGATAGGGGGTTGGATGTGTGTGTGTGTGTGTGTGTGTGCTGCTGATGCTGACCTCTTGTGCACCAGTCCACCACCACTACAATTCAGTCAGTCAGTCGGCCAAGCAGTGCCAGACAGAGTGGTTGTTGGGTAGTGACTGTGAGTGAGTTGTGGTACCCAAGTGTTTGTTTGTACTGATCACGTCTGGTAAACTTTATACAGTAGCAGCAGTGGTATTGTTTACATGTGTTAGTCGAGTATTTATATGTGTTAGTGACTTTGATACTGGCCGGGTTACGTGTAATTCCAGTAAACTTACTATATAGGCCGACAAACGAGAAATATATTGTAGTTTATAGTTAACTTTCGGTACATTGGTGGAGTGCTATGATTTCTCGAATATATATATGTCAGGAAACCGAACCAACGAATAAATATTATAATGGTATCCTGCTGTAGTTTGGAGGAATTATCAGTTGCTCCTGAATTTACTATATCAAATTCCCCCTTTTAGTGAATTTAACTCGTGTGGTAATTTTATGTTGATATTCGTTATACTTATTGTGTTATCATCATACAACATATTGGTGAAAGTCGAGTAAAAATGAAAAAAAAAAAAAAATATATATAGAATTATCAAAATGAGTTTAAGCAAAGAAAATGTAAAGCAAAAAATGTACTGGAATGGAAAAGTGTTTGTACTATAATTATGTAACCACGAGTGTTAATAATTATGATTTTGATGTTATTTTGTACAGTACTCGTGCAAAAAAAGTTCATTCATTCCCTCAGCCAGACACAACAGGACTGATGAATTCTCTGTGGTTCCAACGACATGACAAAAAAAGTTCTCAATCTAACCTCTGTTGTGTGTGTGTTCTTACCTACACATATTTGTATTCTTACACGAGTGACTCAAGCTCGTAATGTCCCGTATTTAAAACGGTTTGCCATCTAACTTCTGTTTGTGTGTGTGTGTGTGTGTGTGTGTGTGTACAATTCGTCATCTATCCTCTGTTGTGTGTGTGTGTACAGTTCACCATCTATCCTCTGTTGTGTGTGTGTGTGTGTACAGTTCACCATCTATCCTCTGTTTTGTGTGTGTGTGTGTACAATTCACCATCTATCCTCTGTTGTGTTGTGTGTGTGTGTGTGTGTGTATTGTGTGTGTATAGTTCGCCATTAATTCTCTGTCGTCAAGTCGTTCGAACCACAAATGATTCAGCTTCATTGTGTCTGGCTGGCTGGCTGAAGAAACGAACCAATGTGCACCACAGTAACATATACATACACACACCTTGACACATTTGTAGTCCTGTACCGCCCTATACGAAGATAGATACCATTTTGTTTTAGTCAGGGAACGATGCAAAGGCCACCACCACGTGTTAGTTATTTAGTTATGGGATAAACAACTATTAACAGCATTATTATAGTGGGTGTTATTTATTTATTTATTTATCTATTTATTTATTTATTCGTTTTTAATCCGGACGAAAACAATAGTGGTGTAGTTTGTCTGGAACTTTATGACATTTACAGAAAAAAGCCAAGAAATTAAATGAGGGAGGCTGTACATTTTCCCCCCACCCATCCCCCTCAAAAAAAAAAAAAAAAAAAAAAAAAAAAAAAAAAGAGAGAGAGAAAAGAATGGTAGTATAATTTCATTGAGACAGAAAGCTGACGTCATTTTAGTGAAGGTAACAACAACAACAACAACACACATTAACGAGGTGATACACTTTCTTGGGTAAATTGGAGTGTTACAGATGACACCAAACTATGCCACAAAACAACAGATCCCATTACTCGTCGTACAGTACACTCGTGGTCAGAAATTGTGTCCCGATCCCCTGGCAAAATGAATCGCAAATAACCTAGCTTTGAAGGTTCGAACAACGGTGTGTCTCCCTACAACACACAGTAGTTCGAATCATCAAAGCTCGGATAGTTGCGATTCATCATGCCAAGAGATCAGGACACAATTTCTGACCGCGAGTGCACATGGGTTGGTCTGTCTCCTGCTATACTTTGGAGGAATCAGTACCCCTCCAACTCGACCCCCAGTGAATGACCATTTATAATCTGGCAGGTCACCAGTTTTTTTTTGGTCAATGCAAGACTCACTTTTACCAGAAACAGGAGGTCAGGCAAGCAGCTACTCCACCCAGCCAGTTTTTGTCCCATCTAGAGCGAGAGGAAAGTAATATGCGAGACAGAATCAAGGAGTTTGTTCATAATACAATACAACAATACAAAAATAGAGTACCAATCTAATATATCAGCTTTTGGTTTGTATTACAATGTACAGGTACAATAATTAAAAAATCGAGCATCAATCCAGAATCAGTTTTTTTTTTTTTTAATATATACAATACAATACAACACTGAAAAATTAAAGTAGGCTACCAATCTGGAATGAGGGGCTTATTCACCATGTTTGAGCAAATAATTCCTTCAAACTATACCAAGCAAAAGGTCACAGTTATTGCTATTAATTTGGTCCCGTTTCCTAGCATACTTTGGAGGAATCAAGGCACTCTAATAAACCAAAAATGTATAAACCCCATTAAGATGACAGTCTGTTATTTCTCTTTTTCATGTAACTTTTGTGTTTATAAAAAAAAGATATTGATCTCGTTGTGTTGTGACGCGATATATTTTTTTCTGTAAGTTTATCATTATTTTTTTTTTAATCAATTCTAAGGTCAAGGGATTATGGTAACATTTTGTATTTGATTTAAGGTGAAGGTTTTTTCTTGTTGGTGAATTGATGGGCTACTGATTCTTTCAAACTATGCCAGGAAACAGATATGTGGTTTTTGTTTGGTTCATTAGTTATATGGAGGAAGACACAGAAGAAAGACGTGGAGGACACAGAAGGAGTAGTAGTAGTAGGAGGAGGAGGAGGAGGAAACAGAGAAAGGAGGAGGAGGAGGAAACAAAAGAATGAGAAAACAGAATGAGGAGGAAATGGGAGTAGGAGGAATCAGGAGGAGATGGAGGGCGAGGAGTGAAATGAAGGAAATGCCAGGGACGTCTCGTGGTTTGAACTCATAATTAACTCGACATAAAAAAATATAAAAAGATATAAAACATAATAATCTTCTTAGCTATTGCCAAACAAAGCGATACAATGACCTCAGATTAAATGGGCTGTTTATTATTATTGTTATTATTATTATTATCATGATTGTACTCTGTTCATCAAACGAGTTATAGTTGTAAAGTAATTATTGAAGGATCTTCCTGGAGTGATGTCTGCTCATAATTATATCATGTCCTTGGTGTTTGTTGTCCCACCTCTCTTTCTGTTTGTTTCCTTGGTGTTAGTTTGTTGTCCCACCTCTCTCTCTGTTTGTTTCCTTGGTGTTTGTTGTTCCATCTCTCCTTCAGTTTCCTTGGTGTTTGTTGTTCCATCTCTCTTTCTGTTTGTTTCCTTGGTGTTTGTTTGTTGTCCCACCTCTCTTTCTGTTTGTTTCCTTGGTGTTTGTTTGTTGTCCCACCTCTCTTTCTGTTTGTTTCCTTGGTGTTTGTTTGTTGTCCCACCTCTCTTTCTGTTTGTTTCCTTGGTGTTTGTTTGTTGTCCCACCTCTCTCTCTGTTTACTTTCCTTGGTGTTTGTTGTCCCATCTCTCTCTCTGTTTGTTTCCTTGGTGTTTCTTGTCCCACCTCTCCTTCTGTTTATTTCGTGTTTGTTGTCCCACCTTTCTGTTTGTTTCCTTGGTGTTTGTTTGTTGTCCCACCTCTCTTTCTGTTTGTTTCCTTGGTGTTTGTTTGTTGTCCCACCTCTCTCACTGTTTACTTTCCTTGGTGTTTGTTTGTTGTCCCACCTCTCTCACTGTTTACTTTCCTTGGTGTTTGTTGTCCCACCTAATCTTTTGTTTCCTTGGTGTTTGTTTGTTGTTCCACCTCTCTTTCTGTTTGTTTCCTTGGTGTTTGTTGTCCCATCTCTCCCTCTGTTTCCTTGGTGTTTGTTGTCCCACCTAATCTTCTGTTTCCTTGGTGTTTGTTGTCCCACCTCTCCTTCTGTTTGTTTCCTTGGTGTTTGTTGTCCCACCTCTCCCTCTGTTTCCTTGGTGTTTGTTGTCCCAGCTCTCTTTCTGTTTATTTCGTGCTTGTTGTCCCATCTAATCCTCTGTTTCCTTGGTGTTTATTGTCCCACCTCTCTCTCTGTTTTTCCTTGGTGTTTCTTGTCCCATCTCTCCTTCCGTTTCCTTGGTGTTTCTTGTCCCACCTCTCCTTCGTTTTCACATGAAGTAAACACACTACAAACAGGCCCCTTATCAAGCATAGAACAGGACGCTCCTTTGCACAACATAACACCTCCTCCTTCCCTATCCTCAATGATTGTCCCCGTTTCAGATGTGTTTATTTCATATGTCACTATCTATGAGTACGCGACTCTGTGCTTTAGCTATTCATTTACAAAGCAGTATACTCCTCTGAACGTCAAAGTGATCACGCGACTTTGTGTTATAGTTATTTAATTAAGGGACCCTGTGATGTAGTCAGAAAATTACAGGTTAGAGAGTCCTTCAATTATTGCCACGAAACACCACTTATATTGAAGGAGTTCGTTTCGTGGCATAGTCAGGAGGAATCAGAAGCCACCAAGTTTCATACACGATCACAGGTTCCTTGATTACAAAGCTGTTTCTCTGAATGTCAAAGTGATCAAGTTGTAATCTTTTTCATCAGATCTCGGTAACAAGTGTTATATTGATACCGCACGTCCTAATAACACGTTCAGGTAGTTTATTACAGTCTGTGCATTTTTTTTTATTTTCGCAGAAGAAACGGAGGGATTAGGTAACAGATATTAGGATACAGTGTTGGTAAATCTGGAGCAACTGATTCCTCCAAATTCTTCCGAGCAACAGGACACCATTATATTTATTCATTTGTTCTGTTTCCTGACATACTTTGGAGGAATCAAGGAGGTCTGAAGTACCAAATGTATATCATATATTATCATCCCTTTAAAAAATATATTTTTGAAAAGAGTTCCGTGAATGATGGAGGAAATAGTGTACTAAATATCTTAATTTTTTCATCTTTCCCAACAGAAGATCACATTCTAATAAGTTAAGGAAGCACCAAGATAAAACTGAAACGTAGTGCTTGTGTTGCCGTCTCACAGAAGATCATATTTTCATCAGTTAACTTAAGGTAGCACCAAAATAAAACTGAAACGTAGTGTGTGTGTGTTGCCGTCTCATAGAAGATCACATTTCCATCAGTTAAGGAGAACCAGAATCAAACAGAAACGTAGTGTGTGTGTTGCTGAGATGGTGTGGAACCTGATGTTTATTATCGTCCCAAGGTAGAAGTGAACAGGATCTGCTGAACATCGAGTGTAGAGGAGGCCCCCACATTTTTCCCACCACCAACCACCACCACAATAATAAGCCCCCAGTCCTCTTTCTTTCACATTACCACTAGCCCCCATCCTTTCCTGTCTTCCCTATCACCATAGACCCTCTCCACTACTTCCCCCACCCACTATTAGCCCCCAGTCTTCCCTCCCTCTCACTCTCCTTCACTCCCTACTACCACCACCACCATCATAGTCCCCAATCCACCCTCTCTCCCTCTCCTCCACCCTCCCACGACCACTATCCCCCATCCCTCCCTCCTCTCTTCCTCTTCCCTCACCACCAACACCACCACGTTACTCCGGGGACTCCCACTAACGTGACCCAGGACCTGAAGGGGAAACTCCCACACCACAACACACCACAACACAACACACTGAGGAGTCACTGAACTGGTCTGACCTCGAGGGGAACTACTGTACTTCTTTTTCACCAACACTTGAACCACAACTCTCGTAGGAAGGAAGGAAGGAAGAAAGGATGGCAAACAGAATCATCTTGTCCATCTTACTGCTGAGTCTAGTCAAGGTCAGTCTGTGTGTGTGTGTGTGTGTGTGTGTGTGTGTGTGTAGAGATCATATCGCCTGTGTTTTATAATTTACAAATTGTATTCAAATTTTAATTATGTGTGTGTGTGTGTAGAGATCATATCGCCCGTGTTTCATAATTTACAAATTGTATTCAAATTTTGATTGTGTGTGTGTGTGTGTGTGTGTATGTATGTATGTATTTCCTCTATATTATCCTGAGTGAAAATTGTAACATCCTCTCAAATACAAAAAGTAGAAACCTTGTTAGTTTATACTTGAACCAGAGGAAAAACTGACAACACCAGGGAGGAAAAGGGCATCTGAAGGAGAATATGCACAAAAATTCATTCTCTTTGCCAGCAACAACAAAACTGAATTCTTTGTGCTTCGAACGACTCAGCAACGGAGAATAAATGATGAATTGTGATTTGCTGTTCGAACTCACAGTGAAGTCAGTCATATTGTGTCTGTCTAAGGGAATGAATGAACTTTTGTACAGCCGAGCTCGTAAATTCGCGACCACGTACTTAGATGTTTATGCCATTTGAGCTGGTAACATTTATTTGGTGAGGAATCAGAGTAGGTGGAACATAGTAGAGGGACATGATATAATCTTTCACCTACAATGACACCTTCCCCACACAGTGTTACCAGCTCAGATGGCATAAACATCTAAGTACGTGGTCGCGAATTTACGAGCTCGGCTGTACACCATAGTATTGTTATAATATGTACTGCAAAATAATTATTGTAAAGTATTATAATTTCTCATATATTTATAATTCCTCCTTTGTCAGTTGAATGGGGATTCTCAAGATTATTAGCTTATGATTTCGTGTATATTTCTTCTAACATAATTCCTCCTTCGTCACAGAATATTATGTTATGATTTCTTGAATATTTTTTATAACTTAATGTCTCGTCTGTCAGTTGAATGGAACTCTGAGGGTGCGTCGTCAGGAGCCAGCCGCCCTTCAGTCTCAGGTACCAGACACAGGCCAGGGCACCTCACAGCCTTCGGGAGCCGCTATGGACGCCCTTGTGGCTGTGAACCCTGAGGAAGAGATCACAAGTAACTTAGCAGCTGGAGACCTGTTACCCATACCTATACCAGACTCCCTTCCCTTCTATAATGGTAAGGTTAATACACACACACACATACATACAAATATACATACATATATACACACACACATACACAAACACATATACACATACACACATAAACACACACATACATACACACACACATACACATACACATATACACATACACACACATACACATATACACATACACACACACACACATGAATACACAGACATACATATTCACACACTTGTAACGTATGGACTATGGAATCGTTCCTCATTACAAATAATAGTAATAATAATAATAATAATGATAATAATAATAATAATAATAATAATAATAATAATAATAACAATAATAATAATTATAATAATAATTATAATTATAATAATAATAACGCTGTGAGAAGTAATCAAACCACATACGAATAAAATCGTAATATATTCATTGATTCAGTCATATTTACATATTTATATATACTGTACAATGTGTGTGTATGTGTGTCGTGCCAGGAAGTGACATGTTAGTAGACGGGTGCCCACGTGACGAGGTGATGGTGACTGGAGTGTGTCACGAGGTACTCACCAGGGGGCCGTGTCCTGTGGAAGAAATAGTGTTGTTGGACCCAGGGACACACCAAGGGTTCTGTGCACCCAGACTCTGTCCACCTGACCGCATCTTTGTCTTCAGTGATCAACTCTGCCACGACCCAAGGAATTCAGGACTATGTTCAGGTAGGAAATAATACTGTTTTAACATTAGGAAATAATAGTGTTTTAACTTTATCATACAAAGTCAAATGTCTCCCACGACACAAGAAGTTCAGGAGTTTGTTCAGGTAGGAAATAATACTGTTTTTTTTTTTTTTTTTTTTTTTTTTTTTTTACCATACAAAGACAAATGTAATAGAGTAAAAGTGATCAATTCTCCCACAACCCAAGAAGTTCTGGAGTTTGTTCAGGTAGGAAATAATACTGTTTTAACTTTACCATACAAAGTCAAATGTAATAGAGTAAAAGTGATCAAGCCTCCCACGACCCAAGAAATTCAGGAGTTTGTTCATTCGTACACGTGAAGGATAATTAAGCATGATGACTGGCACAAAGTTAATAATTTACTGTAAAGATCTCGTAATTATTGTACTGTACCTTGGTTAAACTAGGTCAAATAATGTCATGTCACGTTTACTAAAAAAAAATCGTCATGGGTCCTTTCTCTCTCTGGAGTCAACACGAAGATTAAATATGTGATAATTATTTATAGGTTGCCACTGTGGGATTTGAACATTTTTACTCTTTGCCTTATGGGGGTGCGGGAATAGGGGGACAGGCTTTAGGGGGGGGTTAGGGGTTTTTAGGGGGGTGCGGGAGTAGGGGGACAGGCTTGGGGGGGACTGGGGGGTGCGGGAATAGGGGGACAGGCTTGAGGTGGGTAGAAAGCCTGTCCCCTATTCACGCACCCCCCCTAACCCCCCCCCCCCCAAGCCTGTCCCCCTACTCCCGCACCCCCTAAACCCCCTAAGCCCCCCCCCCAAGCCTGCCCCCCTATTTCCGCACCCCTAAACCCTCTAAGCCCCACCCACCCCAAGCCTGTCCCCCTACTCCCACACCCCCCAAACCCCCTAAGCCCCCCCCCCAAGCCTGTCCCCCTATTCCCGCACCCCCTTAAGCGTATACCATTATTATGTAGTAAAACTTTTCCTATATATATCTTGGATATTTGTTGTGGTTTAAACTTTCTGGGGTTTAACCTTCACCACTGAAACTGAGTGGAGGTCACTTTTTGATCCAGATCCGGTTTAAATGAAGTAGTGGTGAGTCGAGTGGAGTGGGGAGGTGTCCAGGCAGGTTAGGTAGGTAAATAAATAAGTAGTGGTATCACGTTTTTATTCTGGTCGTGTTGCTAGTTGTAACCACCTCCACCACAACCACAACCACCACTACCATCACCACTACAACCACCACCAACCACCACCACTACCACCACTACCACCACAACAACAACCACCAACCACCACCACTACCACCACAACAACAACCACCAACCACCACCACCAACACAACCATCTCAACCACCACCACAACAACCACAAACACCACTACAACAACCACCAACCACCACCACCACAACCAACACAAACACTACTACAACAACCACCAACCACCACAACCACCAACCATCACCAAGCCCTGTAGTTCCAGAAGTCTACTATCTCAGCCCCTCGGTGTGTTTTGGTAACTTTACTGCTGCTCCTTCTTATTATACCAGTGCTTCGTAACTTTATTGCTGGCCTCTATAATTTACCAATGCTGGCCCTTATTTTTATTGCAATGTATCTTTTTGGCAGGTGGGCGAGAGTTGTTCCAGACAGCCTTTGGTACTCCTATATGTCAGTGTCCAGACGGTACCTATGAGACTTCTGCCATGGGAGGCTGTGAGTTACTGCTGGCACCTTCCCCTGACTGTGCCCCAGGACAGGTATAGACAAACTATACATTCGTGGTCAATAATAATCATCCACATATGGGTATCTCAAACAATTTAGTGTCTGATGTTTTCACGTTTACATATGATGTTATTGTTTTAAGTAGTGTGTAGGACCCTGGGATCGTGTATAACCATTGGAGGCTTCTGCTGATTCCTCCTCACTATGTTACGAAATAAGCTCCTTCCATGTAGGAGGTGTTTCGTGGCAATATTTGACTACACAACAGGGTCCCTTAAGGGGAGATTCTCTTGTTGGTGAATTGGAAGGTATCTGCTTTCTCCAAACATACCATGAAACTGACAGATCCCCTATTAGTACCATTGAGGTTATCTGTTTTCTGGCATAGTTAGGAGGAATCAGTAGACCTCCAATCACCAATAAGAGAATGTCTCCTTAAGGGGGTGCGGGAGCAGGGGACAGGCTTGGGGGGGGGGGGGTGAGGGAATAGGGGAAGAGGCTTGGGGTGGGTAGAAAGCCTGTCCCCTATTCACGCACCCCCCTAACCCCCCCCCCCAGCCTGTCCCCCTACTCCCGCACTCCCCAAAAACCCCTGCACCCCCTAAACCCCCCCTCCCCCAAGCCTGTCCCCCCTATTCCCGCACCTCCTTTACTGATGCAGGTAAACTGTGTAATCCGAGTAAGAATAATAAAATCTCTCCTTAACTGGTGGAGGTAAAGTGTATAATCCGATTAATATACGTTTCCCTGACTGATAAATTATGTTGTGTGTTTTCTGGTACAGGTGCATTGGTTCCACAACTTCGCTTCGCCTCAAGAGTGTCAAGTGGATCCCTGTGGTGGCCTCAACCTCCAACGATCAGTCTCAGACCTTCCCTTCCTCCCTTCAAACGTGGACGGCGTGTGTCACCAACTAGGCCAGGTCAGAAGGTGAACAGTTTGGTGAAGGGAGATGCATTGTTATGGAATTGATGAACCCTTGCCTCTTACAATCTCTCTTCATTGAACTCTCGGATCTTACAAATTCTCTTCCTTGAAATCATGGCTCTTACAATTTCTCGTCATTCATCTTCGAATACTTATCATTGTAGCCTACTCATGTTTATTTATTTTCTTTCGTAACGTTAAATGTGATATAAGAATTAACGTGTTTTTAAACGTGTCTTGTCTCCTAATATATTTTATTCTAATAAAGATTTAGTATGACCACAAAATGGGTCGATATTGATGTGTTTGTGTGTGTGGCATAAGGTGATATACTTTTTCTATACAATGTGACTGTTGAGGTAAATTCCTGGAGTGACTGATGTGATTACCTTGTGTCCTGCAGGGTGGAGGTGCCTGCCAGAATAACACCTACTACTCTATGTCACTGGATACACTGGGTGGCGTCTGCTCTCGCCTGGAGGAAGCTGGTTACCTCGTCCTCGATAACCAGACCATGACTAACTTTGAGACACAGTATGGTCCCTTCATCCCCAAGGAGGTAATATTTGGCATCAGCAACAACCTCCTGGATGGTGTGGTGATGCAGCAGCAGTCTGGGGGCACGGGTATTGTAACTCTACCTAATGAGTCTGTGGGTATGTCCGTCAATGTGGTGGATATGTCGACGATAACACCTTCAGACACTACCACCACCACCACCATGAGAGAGGATACTGCTAAGGGATTTTCTGGTATGTTGTCCATGGGAGGCTCCAAGACGGCTAACACCAGACCTCAAGAGTCCCACATCTCATCGCCTCAGCCTCGGCCACATCGTATAGTTGTTGATGGAATCCCGCTTGGTAAACCTGCCCTGGACACTGAAAGGTTGACACAGTTAGTAAGACAACAACAGGCTACAAGAAGACCACACAATACCTTCTCGTCAGATGACTCCAATATTTCGTTTATAAGCAGCAGAGAAGTTGGCGAGTATGATTTCAGCATCTCGAGAGAGGAAAGAAGAGAGGGTCTGGCTTCAACGAGACATCAGCAGCAGTTCGGTCGAAGATTTCCTTTCAGAAATGTTATCCCTGGGAAGCTGAGGTTAAAGGCAACTGTGAGGGGAGGCGAGGCTCAGCATCTGGATACACTCCGTCTTCAACAAACCCTTGCAGCTGCTCACAGGTCCCACAGTACCCGTGACCCAGGATTTTATAGAAGGTTAGTGATAGTGATAATCTTGAGTTCAATTCAGTAACAGCATCGTGCATCTCCCTGTCACAAATCCATCTTTTACAGTTCTCTCTAAACATATTTGTACACAGGTGAAGGTGCAGCAAGCATTCTTTTCAAATAGTTACCCCACAAATATTAGTTTTCTTCCATTAACTTTATGAAAGAGCGTTTTGTAATTATAGGATATACTACGTAAAATATTTTCGGTATTAGTTAAGGTTTCCTAGTCTCGCTTACCCTGGCACCATAGTTTATCAATAATTCACAGCATCATGACCCTTCTGGCCCATCACCTCAAGCCTACTACTCACCACAACAGAGTGCCGAGGTACAGACAACAGAGGGGCAGGAGGAGCAACAGGGTGAAGAGGACGGTGCAGAGTTATTTTGTACCAGACAATGTTTTCGATAACCGTCTGCTGTCGTGTCGTTCTGGTGCCAAGAGGGACATCAATCTCAAGTGTCGCTCCAGGTCAGAAATGGTTTATATTTTTACTACTCGGTATTTATTCCTTCTCACTTTCCTTGATCATCTTGAGTTTTGAGGTTGTGTTATTTATTTCCTCAGTATTTATTCCCTCCCATTTTCCTTGATCATCTTGAGTTTTGTGGTTGTGTTTATTTATATACACAGTATTTATTCCCTCATGTTTTCGTTTATCATCTTGAGTTTTGTGTTCATTTAGAGCTAATAATTTTTACTCAGTATGTATTCCCTCATATTTTCGTTTATAATCTTGAATTTTATATTAAGTATATATGTGTTTTGTTACTCATGTTTTTTTTTTTTTTTTTTTTTTTTTAATCCCCATCTCTTTTGACAACAGAATCCTTCCTGCACACTCGCCATTCCAAGCGTTCGACTCGAGTCTTAACAACGTGATTGATGACAGACTAGGGAAGAGCAACACAAGGGTAGGAAGTGGTAAAGGTACAGCAGCAGGCGAACCAGACACAAACACAACAGAAACACAGAGAAGGATACTACAGATGGATGCACCAATGTTCAGGACACGAGGTGGTGGTGGTGGTGGTGGTCCAAACAAAGTAGTCACAATCTCAACCTCACCTCTGTCACCCAAGGCTTTGTGTCCACAGGTAAGGTCATCTGAAGAGTTATTTTTTTTTTTTTATATATATATACTGTATGGGTAAGGCAATGGCAAGGGCAATATATATATATACTGTAAACTCGTGATACATCATTTCTGACCAGTGTGATGAGCAGAAAGCTTCGAATCGCCTGGTATTGTTCATTTCCCCACCCAGTACACCTATAGAGGCTGAGTTCGAATGCAGGGTATGTGTGTGTGTGGTGCCTGCCGTTCGTCTCTGGTCAGGGATTATATATCACGAGTGTACATGTCCCTACTCATGCCTGGGTCTGGAAAAACAATGAATAATAATAATAATAATAATAATAATAATAATAATAATTATAATAATAATAATAATTATAATAATTATAATAATTATAATAGAAATATTTATAATGGAAATATTTATAATGGAAATATTTATAATGGAAATAATGATAATAATAGTAATAATAGTAGTAATAGTAATAGTAATAGTAATAAAAATACCATCGAAGGAAAAGATCACAGTGCCATAGTTATTTCCATTTTTTTTTTTAACTCGCCTTCCAATTTTCTGACCTTCATACACATCCTAGACCTTCCCCCATGACCTGCACTACCTGTACTTGTCTTCTCCTAAATTGTTTACCTGTGACCTGCACTACACAAAATTAAAATCTCTCTTACCTGCACTGTTCAATCTAGTCCCCCTGACCTGTATTCCTTTACCTATAGCCTTCACCTGACTTGACCTAACCTGACCTTCACCTGACCTGTATTCCCTTACCAGACCTTCACCTGACCTGTATTCCCTTACCAGACCTTCACCTGACCTGTATTCCTTTACTAGACCTTCACCTGACCTGTATTCCCTTACTAGACCTTCCCCTGACCTGTATTCCCCTACCAGACCTTCACCTGACCTGTATTCCTTTACCAGACCTTCACCTGACCTGTATTCCTTTACCAGACCTTCCACTGACCTGTATTCCCTTACCAGACCTTCCCCTGACCTGGATTCCATTACCAGACCTACACCTGACCTGGATTCCTTTACCTATAGCCTTCACATGACTTGACCTATCGTAAATTAATCTCCTCTCTCCCATCTCTCACACACAGGGAGCCAACATCAACATGAAGAGAGGATGTGACGTGATCTGATCTACTACAGCTTCATATGTTATTTAAGGAGGGTCATATATATTGTTATTATCACGTGGATGATCAAGTGAAGGCCTCCTGAATCCTCCAATCTATAATAAGAAATCTGTTTCGTGACACAGTTTGGAGGAATAAGTAGCCCTCCTTCCTTCCCTCACTCCTTTCCTCCCTTTCCATTCATCCATAACAAGTAATCGATTATCTTAAGGGGATAGTATACTTTTGGTACAACTTTAGAGTGTCTTGATTCCTCCAAACTAATAAGCCAGGAAACAGGACTAGATGGACAAAAATAATGGTGGCCTGTTTGTTGCCTGGAAGAGTTTGAAGGAATCAGTTGCTCCAGATTTATTTATCAACACTGTACTTACCCTCTTATTTAATTAACCTGTCCTTCACCTCTGTCTGTCTGTCTGTCTGTCTGTTTCACTCGTCACTCCAACATCACCACATTCTCCCTCTTCCCTTCCACACATCTCCCAGCACACACACCTCCCAGCACACCCCTCCCAGCACACACACCTCATAGCACACACTTCCCAGCACACACACCTCCCAGCACACACACCTCCCCACACCTCCCAGCACACACCTCCCAGCACACACACCTCCCAGCACACACACCTCCCAGCACACACACCTCATCACACACCCCAGCACACACCTCATAGCACACCCCTCCCAGCACACACTTCATCACACCTCCCAGCACACACCTCCCAGCACACACCTCCCAGCACACACTTCATCACATATCCCAGCACATCTCCCAGCACACACTTCCCAGAACACACCTCATCACACCTTCCAGCACACACACCTCATCACACCTCCTAGCACACACACCTCCCAGCACACACACCTCATAGCACACACCTCTCAGCACACACACACACATCACACCTCCCAGCACACACACCTCATCACACCTCCCAGCACACACACCTCATCACACCTCCCAGCAAATATCCCAACACACACCTCCCAGCACACACACCTCATCACCCCTCCCAGCACACACACCTCACAGCACACACCTCATCACACCTCCCATCACTTGCACTGTTTTCCATTTATAATTATTACTGAAGCCAAACAAAGCGATGGTTTTTGTGTCTCTTGAAGATGAAAATTAAACTCTGGTATCTTAACTATGTTCTTCCCTTGTATTCCTTATAATTCCTTGTATCCCTTATAATTCCTTGTATCCTTTATAATTCCTTGTATTCCTTATAATTCCTTGTATCCTTTATAATTCCTTGTATTCCTTATAATTCCTTGTATCCTTTATAATTCCTTGTATTCCTTAATTCCTTGTATCCCTTTTATTTCCTTGTATCCCTTTTAATTCCTTGTATTCCCCTGCATCCCTTGTATTCCCTTTAATTCCTTGTATTGTTATTAATTCCTTGTATTTCCTATATATAAGCAGTGATTTGAGCCAGGGTTGTATAGAGGTGACAACAGCAATGTGGATTGTGAGGTGAACTGAGAAAAAGGTAGATGTTATGTTAGATCGAATGAAAAGTATATATCTATGTATGTATGATAATATAGATAACAATAGTTTCAATATAATTACAGATAATGGGTTCAACAATGATATGTGGAGTAGTGAGGAAAGGAAATAGAATGCAGTGAAGGGGACAGACAGGAGAGAGTAAAAAAAACAGAGGAAGAAGAGGAGAGGAGGAGGAGGAGGAGGAAAAGGAAGAAGAGAAAGTAGGAGGAGGAAGGTGAGGTGGTGCTGATGATGATGAGGAAGGGAGAAAGAAGATGAAGAATATGAGGAAGAGAAATATGATGAAAAGAAAAAAAAGGAGGAAAGTGATGTGGATGAGGAGGAAGAGAATGAGGAAAAGGAAAATGATGGGAAAGAAAAGGAGGAGGAGGGGAGGGGAAAAAATGAGGGATGATTTGGGAGGAGAATGGAGGAGAACGGGAGAAGGAAGGAAAGTGAAAGGCGAAAGAAGGAAGGAAGGACAATGACGAGAGAAGGAAGGAGAAAGGCGAAAGAAAGAAGGAATGTGAAAGGCGAGTGAAGGAAGGAAAGAAGAAGGCGTGAGGAAGAAAATGGAACCAAAACACAGAAAAGGTGAACATTTAATGGTGATAGAGAAAAAATAATAATAATAATAATGATGATAGAGAAAAAAAAATAATAATAAAAGCGTGAGAGAAGGTACGTGAGGGGAAGAGACAAAAGAATTCAAGAGAGAGAGAGAGAGAGAGAGAGAGAGAGAGAGAGAGAGAGAGAGAGAGAGAGAGAGAGAGAATACACTGATGGAGAAGGAGATTACGATAAGGATAATAAGAAAGGAGAAACGTGAGGGAAAGTGAACGGAGAGATAGATGTGATGATTAAGACTAAGTTTGTATATAGACAATTAAGATATATAATTACTTTATATATATAAAAAAAAAAATGTGTTTGAAAAAGATTAATTAAGGAACCCTGTGATGTAGTTAGAAATATTGGAGATAAACGAGTTTTTCAAATATTGCCACGAAACACCACTTATCTGGAAGGAGCTTGTTTCGTGGCATGGCATAGTCAGAAGGAATCAGAAGCCTCCAATTTTCATACACGATCACAGGGTCCTTAATTAAGTAAAGTGTACGGGTCATTAGTTACAGATAAAAAGTGCTACTGGTACACTCGTGATACATAATCCCTGACCAGAGACGAACGGAAGGTACCACACACACACACATACCCTGCATTCGAACTCGGCCTCTATATGTGTACTGAGTGGGGAAATGAACAATACCAGGCGATTCGAAGCTTTCTGCTCCTCACACCCTGGTCAGAAATTATGTATCACGAGTGTACTGGTATTATGGTGCACAAAAATTAATTCTCTTATGTAGCCAGTCATTATTATTATATGATGTTATTGTTTGTGGTTCATACGCCAAAGCACAGTTTTATAACTTCTGTTCCTTCCTCGTTCGACCCACGTGTGTTTCAGTTTGTAATATGTTGGGTGGCTGAGGGAGAGAACTTTTCTACACTAATTATAATCCTAGTCTGGGTACGAGCTCTATTATTAATATTAAACACTGAATGATTTAGCAAGTGATCAACCATGGCCAGTATTTATCATAGAGTTCATTCCTTCACATCAAGGACTCGAACCCAAGGCTACTGCTTTGAAACCATAACATAGATTCGTACTGTGCTTCAAGAGGAGAAAAATGGTTCACTGCTTCAAATTAATTGGCCTGATACACTTTGATGGCGAGGACAGTAATGCAAACATGCCAACAAGTGCAAAACCTGAGAAGTTTGATAAATACCGGTTGAACACTTTAGTAGTAGTACAATTTATAGATGAATTGGAGGTTTCTGTTTCCTCCAAAGTATGCCACTAAACAACACCTATATTGAGGGGATGAGTTTCGTGTCATGCTTTTAAGAAATTAATAGCCTCGATTTGACTGGTCGACGAAATTTCACTGGCAAGCATGTAACTAATCCATGACGGTTTGTTTCGAACTTCGAGTCTTTGTACGTGATCAGCCAGATTCATATCGTTCGAGTCATTTGAAACATTGGAGAACTTTGGCTGCGACGATCATTCCTCCTGCCACCATCGTTCCCTGCACATCTCTCTCTCTTACAGGTGAGTTACTGTATCTTGTGTTTACATTCCCGTGTCGCGAACATTGTTTTTTATATTTTAAGTTTTCTTACTACTTACTCCACGGGTAGTTCTTTCTCTTCCTAGGTTAAAGAAAAGTTAGATCTAATCATAAAATTTGTGTTGATCTCTGATGGAATGAATTAAGATTGACATGTTGTTGTTCAAGCTGTCAAGCCCCAAAGATTGACATGTATACGAAGACTGTTACAACACTTATATTTTTTTTGTCTCCTTACATAAAGTGCAGTTAAGGGAAGATTCTCTTGGTAGTAACTTGGAAGGCTACCGATTCCTCCCAACTATACCAGAAAACAGGCGATCTCAAAGATACTATTAAGTTATGTTTCTTGGCATTGTTTGGAGGAATCCGAGACCTTCCAATTCACCAACAAGAGAATCTCTATATAAGTATTGAATAATTTGGGGCCTGCATTGAGTGTGGCCCATGGACCGGCTGGATGCTTGTGGGGGAGTTTGCCCTGTAGTGAAGTGGCAGGGGTAAACCAGCTTTTGTTGTCGGGCCTTGACGGGGATTGAGGAGTTGAGATGTGGAATGTGTGTGTGTGTGAGGGAGAAGTTCTACGTCTGAGTATTTGTGTTTTGAAGGGTGTACGACGTGACGGGGCTACATCCAGCGTGAAGGTGAAGGTCTGGTATATGTAACCTATGTACACTCGTGATACATAATTTCTGACCAGAGTTTGAGGAGCAGAAAGCTTCGAATCGCCTGGTGTTGCTCATTTCCCCACCCAGTACACATATAGAGGTTGAGTTAGAATGCAGGGTGTGTGTGTGTGTGTGGTGCCTGCCGTTCGTCTCTGGTCAGAAATTACGTATCACGAGTGTAGTGTCGCGGACAATAATAATCATCCACATTGGGGTGACTCATGTAAACGTTTGACAGCTTCCCTCTGTTTCTAAGCTGAAAAGCTTTCTAATAAATAGGTTAACTACCATCTTCTATTTCACTAGAAAATAATTACTGACTATTCAGTACAACTACATAATAAGAATACGTGAAAAGTTTAGATAGCAATTTGTTTGAGTTACCTAAATGTGGATGATTATTATTGTCAGCGACTGTACTGTATGTATATGTAAACTTCATAAAATTTTTAACAGAATTTTTTTTTTTAACTAGAGGGCTACTGAATCCTCCAAACTGTCATGAAGCAGATTTATTCATAACATTAAGATAATTTGTTTCCTGTGATAGTTTGGAGTAATCACTAAACTCTCCAATTTAACAAAAGAAGGTTCTCCCTGTTAACCCATGCACTACATTTTTCTTTCACGACACATACATACACACAATGGTGTCATTTACCTCATTAGCAATATGACCTTACTGTTGAGGCTCCTAATATCAATCAATCAATCATTACCTTGAACCCTCTTAACATTAATGTGTATTAGACTGAATAATTAATTTGGTTGTCTGTTACAGGGTTGAGTACTGCAGTGTTTGTGGAATACATAGTACGTTTCCCTGGGACGAGTGGTGTTCCCTGGACCTTTGAACATGGACTGAATTCTGCACAGTGATTATTGAAGGTGAGGGATGATCAGTTTAAGGGGGTGCGGGAAATAGGGGGCTGTACAGGCTTGGGGGGGGGGTGGTTAGGGAGTTGCGGGATTAGGGGACAGGCTTTCTACCCACCCCAAGCCTGTCTCCCTATTCCCGCACCCCCCCCCCCCCCCCCAGTCCCCCTACTTCCACACCCCCTTAACGTGGCTCAGTTCAGATGTCATCCTTCATAAATAGAGAAGGATTTTGATTGTCACACTGTATAAAAAGTAAATGAAAAAGGGGAAATGAAGAATCAAAACTAATCAGGGGTTTTATTCAGACACAGATCACATTAAGGTGGTAATTCTTTTTTGGTACATTGGAGTGCCTTGATTCCTCCAAAGTATGCTAGGAAACAGGACCAGATAAACAAAAATAATGGTGTTCTGTTGCTTGGAATAGTTTGGAGGATTCAGTTGCTCCAGATTTACCAACACAAAATTTCCCCCTTAATGGGATAGTACAGTACAGCACAATGTTGATATATCCGGAGCATCTGATTCCTCCAAACTATTCCAAGCAACAGGATATCATTATTTATGTGATTTTGGTCTTGTTTCCTGACATACTTTGGAGGAATAAAGGCACTCATGTACAAACAATGTATTGCCCCCTTAAGGACACTGTGGTCGAGTATTAAATTTGGAAGCTTCAGATTCCTCCTAACTATGCCACGAAACAAGCTCCCTTAATGTAGGTGATGTTTCGTGGCAATGTTTGAAGGACTCGTTATCCTCCAATTTTCTGACTACATCAATAGAGTCCTTAACATGGGATCCTTCAAAATCAGGGAAAAACTTCATGGTCACTCTGTATTAAGAATAAATTAAAAGGAAGTGAAGAAGTAAACCATTTCTTCAGTGCTTTATTCAGACGTAAATTACATCAATTTTGTATAGATATGTGGCTACCTAACAAACAAAATTGCATTAAGTATATTTTGTTGTATAGCTCATTTGTGCATTCTTGTCAAATAATCTCGTTGGTGCAAGTTTTCATTGTAATTTTCCCATTTTTTATTACATTGGCAGATGTTTGTTTCCCCCCAAATGAGTATAGTAGATCACGTATACTGTCGTGGTCAAATAATAATCATTCACATATGGGTAACTCCAAGAAATTGCTATCTTAATATTTTCGTATGATGTTATTGTTTTGAATAGTGAGTAAGTACCTGCAACTATTTATTGGAAAGTTTACCAGGAAACGAACAGAGGTAAATTGTCAAACGTTTACATGAGTCACACCAATGTTGATGTAATATTATTGACCACGACTGTACATATGAGAACAGAGCCAGATTGTTGAAATAAAGTAATTTTATATTACAATAGAGGGTAACATGGTATACTAATTAACTTCTTTTCCTTCACAGGTTGAGTTACTAAGACCACTTCACATGTACTCACCGTGGGTCTACATCATCCTTCCTTAACTTTAGACGAGTCCTTCAAATATTGCCACGAAACACCAACTATATGGAAGGTTTTTTTTTTCATGGAGGAATCAAAAGCCTCCAATTCTCGTACACGATCACAGGGTCCTTAAGGGGGAAGTACTGTGTTGGTAAATCTGGTGTCACTGATTCCTCCAAACTATTCAGAGCAACAGATCACCATTAGCTTATGTTCATCTAGTACAGTTTCCTAACATATTATAGAGGAATCAAGGAGCTCCAATCTACCAAGAGTGTAATTTCCTCCTTGTACTGAACATACATGGAGTCAAGCTGTTGGAAGAGTGAATTACAGTCCAAGGGCTACTGATTCCTCCAACTTGAGGAGCTGTGTTTCTAGGAACTAGTAGCCTTCGAATCATTCTTGCAGGCCATATTTGTATGCTATCGGTGTGAAATAAAGTTATTGAAGGGACGTACTCTTTTCTTAACATGTAGAGGTGTCGTCTTCTTAGTCTGCGTCTTCTCTGCAAAAGTTAAGAGGAGTGCGAGTCCTTATTACCTTGTACTATCGCGCCCCTCTTCCTTTCCTTTATTTGGGCTGGTAACAATGTTGATCTCACCACCATTCAAGTCACGCAGGACTTGAGGTCAACATTGTTTTGTTACCAGCCCAAATAAAGTCAGTCAGGAAAGGGGCGTGATATTTTTTTCCACAATGGTACTATTGAATATAAAGATAAAAATAATTTGGTCTCTAAAGGTAGCAATTCTGGCCTAATTATTAGACCTAACAAATGGCATTCACTCCATTAAAGGATAAAGTTTCACTATATAAACATGACAAGTCAATCCCACATTGCAGTCAGTCCTATAATAATCAAAGTGACTGCTTTATTACTCCTCACCTGATGACTTAATTTGAGAATCCCATGGCGATGTTAATTAAACCTAGGCAAGTGATTAAGAGGGTGCGGGGACAGGCTTTCTACCTACCCCAAGCCTGCCCCCCTGTTCCCGCACCCCCTTAAGGCCAGTTAAATAATTGACTGCATTAAATGAAAAACTTAATTCTCACCTGACCTTGCAGCTATGAAACTAAATTATTATCCCATTATTTAAATGACTAAATAAATCCCTAACAAATTAAAGGGAGAGCATGTACAGTCACGTTCAAAAGTTATTAAATGTGAACCACTTAATACATTAAGGGGAGGGTACAGTTTTGGCATTTTGGGAGATAATGATTCCTCCAAACTATTCCCAGCAACAGTCCACCATTATTTTTTGTTAATCTGGTCCTGTTTCCTGGAATACTATGAAGCAATGAAGGCGCTCCAATGTACAGTTGGACACAAGAATTGGTGGTACAGCCCTGGTGATAGATACTTGTCCCATTTGAGTAACCAGTGTCTATTATCAGGTACTTGCTTTTTATTACCATCCTCAATACTGACTTCTGCCCCTGATGTCTCCTATTTGGCACTAAGGAACTTGATATTGGGAGAAATTTACCATCATTCACTTGGGCTGTACCACCCATTCATGTGTCCAATGTACCAAAAGTATACTACTAGTCTCACCTTAATCTTATCCATCAACAGCTATATAGTTGCATATCATCGTTAGAGGCCGTATGTTCCTGAGGTGATGCAGAATATTTGACCCTGACTGTACAGCACAAAATAATGATGATGGTGTCCCTGTGTAGCTGATCATTTTACTCCCTCGTCACCAGTCAACCTGTTGGTATATAATAGAGAAATTAAAAGTTAGAGAAAATAGTGGGGGGAAATAAAACAGGAAATTATTTTACACACGTGTGCCCAATAATGGAGAAATACATTTAAATTCACGAAAAAACATTTACACAATAATAAAGCCTTTTCGTGCACTCGTCAGCTCATTTTATTTTTGTTGTGCCTTTCACCCCCAACAATTCCAATCAGACACGTCCTCTACTCAAGATATCTGCTAATGGAACCGAAACATTATATAGTATTTTAATTGTATTTTTTTTCCTAACGTGGTTCAGCATTACACTGGAAATATTATGTCTAGTTCATTCAGCCGTTCTTCACAGCAGGTACCCCCCGCCCCATCCTGACATAAAGAGAACCCCGAGTACACAAAGATTGAATTATTATAATAAAGCCAACTTACATGTAAATACAACCCGTGGAAGAGAGGAATGAAAAGTGGCAGAATATTGCAGATAGAGAAAGAAAGGAAAGTGAAAAAAAAGTACCTATGAAGAAGAGATGGAAAGAGAAGAATATATATGAAGAAGAGATGGAAAGAGAAAAATAAATATGGAAAGAGAAGACTGTATATGAAGAAGAGAAGGAAAGAGGAATAAATACGAAGAAGAGAAGGAATGAGAAGAATATAATTGAAGAAGAGAAGGAAAGTGTATAGTTATTATGAAACAAAGAACAGGCAAAAAAAGTGGAGAAAGGGAAAGGAAGAGGAAGGCGAGAGGGGCAGCAGAAGTGGAAAGAGAAGTGCCGAGTCAGCCAGCAAGCACACAGAGGGAGGGAGGGTCGATGGGTGGGTCGGTAAAGAGGAGGGGAGGGAGGGTCGATGGGTAGGAGAGGAGTAGGAAGGGAGGGAAGGTCGATGGGTAGGAGAGGAGGGAGGGAGGAGGCAGGGAGGGTTGGTGGCAGGGAGAGGAGTAGGAAGGGAGGGAGGGTCGATGGGTAGGAGAGGAGGAGGAGGCAGGGAAGGTCGATGGATGGGTGGGAGAGAAGGAGGGAGGGAGGGTCGATGGATGGGTGGGAGAAGAGGAGGGAGGGAGAGTTGATGGGTGGGAGAGATGGAGGGAGGGAGGGTTAGTGGTAGGGAGAGGAGTAGGAAGGGAGGGAGGGTCTATGGGTGGGTCGGTGAGGGGGAGTGTGGGTCGGTGAGTGGGAGGGTGAGTGGGAGGGTGAGTAGGGTGGGTGGTGAAGAGGTGGTAAGGAGGGTGGGTCGGTGAGGAGAAGGTAGGAAAGGTAGGGTGGGTCGGTGGGTAGGTGGGATGGTGGCAGGGAGATAGGAAGGGAGAGGGAATGATAGGTGAAGGGAAGGTGGCTAATTAACCATCTCACTACATTGCCTGGTCATGACAAGTATTATTATTATTATTATTACTGTGTTAAGTGTTTGGCCAGCTGAAAGGGGTAGTGCAGTGTTGGTAAATCTGGAGCGACTGATTCCTTCATTTTAGTCCAAGCAACAGGTCACCATTATCAGTTCCAATCTGGTCCTGTTGCTTGACATACTATGGACGAATCAAGGCACTCAAATGTACCCAAAGAATACCATCACTTTCAGTACTGTTGGAGAGTTGCTTCTTATACTATATAGAAAATCCTCGTAGTTAATTAAGGGTAGATTCTCTTGTTGGTGGATTGGAAGGTTTCTGATTCCTCCAAACTATGCCAGAAAATAGACGCCCTCAGTGGTACTAATAGGGGATTGATTTCGTGGCATAGTTTGCATGGAAGGAATCACAAAACTTTCCAATTCATCAACAACAGAGCCGGCCCTTAATAAGTGATCGGTCCGAGAGAGTTGTGTCAAGAGAGAGAACTGTATCCAAGACAAGGTACCAATTTTATGACTGAATGGAAAGGGGACCAGCGTACCCAGGAATCCAGTTAGAGAAGACACAAGCAGACAGACAATCGGGGAAGAAACGAGATGATGACTGGGGGAAGTAGGAAAACTAGGCCACGCTGGCAAGCAAGCAAACAAACAACAGATGGTAGAAGATGTGACCTGAAGGGGAGTACAATGGTGAGAGGGAAGACGATGACGTGAGGAATCAATTAATCAAGGCAAGATAAACACAGAACCAAACAAACACACATGCAGACAAAGACAGTAAGATATAGGTCAGGCATAGAACTGGTTAAATGAGATAGAAACAACACATAAGCTGATGCATCACACGAAATCCTGAAGATGAAGTAGAGAATAAAGGGCTGCAGGGTCAGGAGGAGGAGGAGGAGGAATGAAGAAGGCACAGGACAAAACACACAAGGGTCAGGAGGAGGAGGAATGAAGAAGGCACAGGACAAAACACACAAACGTCAGAAGGTGCATGAACCAGGGACGGGATTCATCATGAGAACACGGAAGGAAAGTAGGTAAGCGGATGTAGCAGAGAACGAGGATGGAAAGTAGGTGGGTGTGTACTGTATAAAGTGTTGATGATACTAGTCAACAGAGAGTGGGTCAGTTAATATGGTGGTAGTGGTGGTGGTGGAGAGGATGGGGATGGTGGAGAGGATGGGGATGGTGGTGGTGGTGATGAGATGGTGGGGATGGAGATGGTGGTGGTGATGAGATGGTGGGGATGGAGATGGTGGTGGTGATGAGATGGTGGTGGTGATGAGATGGTGGTGGTGATGAGATGGTGGTGGTGATAAGATGGTGGGGATGGAGATGGGGATGTTGGTGGTGGTGGTGAGATGGAGATGGAGAGATGGTGATAGTGATAGTGGTGGTAGTGGAAGTGGGAAGGGTACAGTATTGTGAGTGAGTGAGTGCGAGTGCGTGCGTGTGTGTGTGTGTGTGTGTGCGAGTGCGAGTGTGTGTGTGTGTGTGTGTGTGTGTGTGTGTGCGAGTGCGTGTGTGTGTGTGTGTGTGTGTGTGTGTGTGTGTGTGTGTGTGTGTGTGTGTGTGTGTGTGTGTGTGTGTGTGTGTGTGTGTGTGTGTGTGTGTGTGTGTGTGTGTGTGTGTGTGCGAGTGCGAGTGCGAGTGTGTGTGTGTGTGTGTGTGTGTGTGTGTGTGTGTGTGTGTGTGTGTGTGTGAGTGCGAGTGCGAGTGTGTGTGTGTGTGTTCGCCTAGCCCCGTGCAACAATCATTAACCTTTCTGACATTTTGCTTGCTTCACTTTTAATTCCACCAACCAATAATTACCACCTGCAGAATTTGACTGTCTCCACTCAAACCCAATTACCCACCTAGAACCTATTACCCACCTAGAACCTATTACCCACTTAGAACCTATTACCCACCTAGAACCTATTACCCACCTACAACCTATTACCCACCTAGAACCTATTATATACCCACCTAGAACAAATTACCCACCTAGAACCTATTTACCCATCCAGAACCAATTCCCTTCACCTTTCCCAAGTTAGAAAAAGAAAAAAAATATACAAATTATAATCTAGAGGTCATTTAGGACAAGAAACCCCCTGAAGAAAACACTCGTGCATTCAATCACAATTATTATTCTCAAGGTTGCTTCAGTCTCTCAAGGTTAGAATGAACCCAGTGATCGTGTGTGTGTGTGTGAGAATTGGTGGCTTCTTCTGATTCCTCCTGACCATGCCACGAAACAACATGCTCCTTCCATATAGGTGTGTGTGTGTGTGTGTTGTGTGTGTGTGTGTGTGTGTGTGTGTGTGTGTGTGTGTGTGTGTGTGTGTGTGTGTTTCGTGGTGGCAATGTTTGAAGGACTCACTAACCTCCAATAATTTTCTGACTACTACAACAAGGGGGGAGGGGGGTGGTCGGTCCTTAAGGGGAGATTTTCTTGTTGGTAAATTGGAAGGTTTTCGATTCCTCCAAACTATGACAGGAAACAAACAGACCACCTTAACATACCAATGAGGAATCTGTTTTGTAGCACAGTTTGGATGACTCAGTCGCCCACCAATTTACCGAGAGGAGACGATTTCCTTAAGGGGGTGCGGGAATAGGGGGACAGGCTTTTGGGGGTTTAGGGGGTGCGGGGGTTTAGGGGGGTGCGTTTTTTTTGGGGGGTCGGGGGGGGGGGGTTTGGGGGGTCGGGAGTTTTTTTTTGGGTCCTATACAAATTCTTTAAAACCTAATAAAAAAAAAAAAACTATAAAAATCTTATAGAAAAATCATATAGAATTATCCTATAAAAAATCCCAAGATGATAATGCTATAAAAAGTCAATAAATAATCCTATAAAGATCCAATATAAATAAGAGGAGATTCTTTTGTTGGTGAATTGAAAAAGGTCTGTGATTCCTCCAAACTATAGTTATATGCCACGAAACAAGAGATAATTCCCCTATTAGTACCACCACTGAAGGCGTCTGTATGTATGTATGTTTGTTTTCTGACATGGTTAAGAGGAATCAGAGTCCTTCCAATTTTCCAACAAGAGATTCTGCCCTTAATTGACTCGGGTGTGGTGTAATCTAAGGTCATAAATCTATTCTGCTATCACAACACCCGTCTCGTCTTGTGGATGGAGGGTGTGGTTCTTTGAGTGGAAGAGGAGATGAAGAGAACCAGCTGGCCAGGTAGGTAGTAGAGGTATTTGTAAGACAGTTCGTTCAGAGTGAAGGGGAGTGGGAGGAGAAATAGGAGAGGGGGAAGGGGAGGGGAAGGAGAAATAGGAGAGGGAAGGGGAGGGGAAGGAGAAATAGGAGAGGGAAGGGGAGGGGAAGGAGAAATAGGAGAGGGAAGGGGAGGGGAAGGAGAAATAGGAGAGTGAAGGGGAGGGGATGGAGAATTAGGAGAGGGAAGTGGAGGGGAAGGAGAATTAGGAGAGGGAAGGGTTGGTAGTCATGAGGTGAGAAGGTTTGTAGAGATATTAAGGAAAGAGAGAGAGAAGAGTGGTGAGAAAGTTTGTAAAGAGAGAAGGAAGGGAAGAGGTTAGAAAGGTGAGAAGATCTGTAGAGAGAGAAGGAAGGGAAGAGGTGAGAGAGGTGAGAAGGTCTGTAGTGAGAGAAGGAAATGCAGGGGAGGGGGAAGAGGGGTGGACGTGGAGAGGATAACATCTTGCATAATTAAGCTACGTCTGAACTGCATGTGCTTGGCTGTGTTTCGTTGTGGTGGTGTAAACAGGACGTGTGTGTAGAGGGGATACATCTTGCACTATTTACACCAGAACTGTTTTGGTTGTGTTTGTAGTAATGGCTGTGTTTATTATTGGTGCTGTCAGTACGAACGAAGCAGAAATGAATAAAACCTTTCCTCTCCTATTTCTCCTTCCCCTCCCCTTCCCTCTTCCCTTTTCCTCCTCCCCCTCCCCTTTCCCCCTCCCCTTCCCTCTTCCCTTTTCCTCCTTACCCTCCCCTTCTCTCTGAACGAACTGTCTTACAAATTGCACTAATCACATCCGAACTGCTTTGGTTGTGTTTGTGGTAGTGTGAGTGAGAACAGAGTAGGATATTAATTACACTCGAGCTGTTCTTGTTATGCTGTTGGTGGTGGTGGTAGTAAGAAGCGACGAAATTTATTTTATATGACTTGCACAATATATAGTTACATCCGGAGTGTTGTTGTTGTTGTGGTGGTAGTGGTGTTGTTGTTGTGGTGGTGGTGGTAGTGGTGGTGTTGTTGTTGTTGTTGGTGGTGGTGGTGGTGTTGTTGTTGTTGGTGGTGGTGGTGTTGTTGTTGGTGGTGGTAGTGGTGTTGTTGTTGTTGGTGGTGGTGGTGTTGTTGGTGGTGGTAGTGGTGGTGTTGTGGTGTTGTTGTTGTTGTTGTGGTGTTGTTGTTGTTGTTGTTGTGGTGTTGTTGTTGTTGTGGTGGTTGTGGTGGAGTTGTTGTTGTTGTTGTGGTGGTGGGAGGTGGTGGTGGTGGGAGGTGGTGGTGGAGGTGGTTGTGGTGGTGGAGGTGGTTGTGGTGGTGGTGGTAGTGGTGTTGTTGTGGTAGTGGTGGTGGTAGTGGTAGTGGTGGTGGTGGTGGTGGTGGAGGTGGAGGTGAAGGTGGTGTTTTTGTGTTGAGAGTAACAGAATTGGTTTGGAAATTCCCCTTTATCTAAATCGCACAAAACCTTCCTATTATAACATCTCAAAAATCCCCACACTTCTGTACATCTATTCAATTATTCATTATATTTTTATCTCACTCAGGTAACAAAAATATAACCAGTTGCTGCTTCACTTATTCTCATTCACTTCTTCCATCCACCTATCTTCATTCACCGTATCCCCCCTTCCTCTTGTCCTTGCCCCTCCTCCCCCTCTAAATGTTTTTTAGGGCATTGGTAATGAGTGTATGAAAATTGCAGGCTTCTGATCCCTCCTGACTATTCCAAGAAATAAACTCTTTCCATTTAGGTGGTGTTTTGTGACAATATTTGAAGGACTCATTTACCTCCAATTTTCTGACTGCATCACAGGGTCCCTAACACAGCTCACATGGATAGACTCGACTCTTTACACCTTTTTTTTATCGCCACTACTAATTTTCTCATTATGAATGGACCTTGAAAATGAATCTGGGAACTCTAAAGAAACAAACCATTATGACATATTCTAAGGGTAAGCCTCAGTGTCTAGTGGAGTATTCAAATTGATTAAGGGACCCTGTGATGTAGTCAGAAAATTGGAGATAAATGAGTCCTTCAAATATTGACACTAAACACACACACATTATATGGAAGGAGTTTGTTTTGTGGTATGGTCAGGAGGACTTAGAAGCCTCCAATTATCATACACAATTGCAGAGTCCTTAAGGTATTTAGATACGAACATGACCGACTTGGGTTGGGTTAGGATGTCAGGTGCATATACAGAAGGGAAGACAAATTGGCAACGAAGAAAAGAAGAAGAAGTAAAGAAGAAGAAGTAAAGAATAAGAAGAAAAGAATAAGAAGAAAAGAATAAGAAGAAAAGAATAAGAAGAAAAGAATAAGAAGAAAAGAATAAGAAGAAAAGAATAAGAAGAAAAGAATAAGAAGAAAAGAATAAGAAGTAAAGGAGAAAAGAATAAGGAGAAAAGAATAAGAAGAAAAGAATAAGAAGAAAAGAATAAGAAGAAAAGAATAAGAAGAAAAGAATAAGAAGTAAAGACGAAAAGAATAAGAAGTAAAGAAGAAAAGAATAAGAAGTAAAGAAGAAAAGAATAAGAAGAAAAGAATAAGAAGAAAAGAAGAAAATCGAACAGAAAATGACGACTAAAACTTTGCCTTCAGAATCTTATTACAATGTGGGTCGAATTTTAAAGAAGATAAACATAATAATTGAGTATTTTAACTTATGGTATAAAATAGAATTAAATGCAGTTGGTGGGAAAGGATGAATTGGTAAGGAAGGGAAAGCATGTACAGTTGGCTACAGGAATTCTTACACAGGCTATATGGACAGAGAAGTAATTATTACAGATGTACTGCTGCAATGAATGGTCTACCAAGTGATTCTGTGATTAGCAACAACAAACCTAATAATAATGCTGTATTGCAGTTATAATATTATAGTCTTACATTTTCTATTAAGTTGTAATGCCTCGAAAACAACAGTGTGTGTACGAATTCTTGTGGTCAATAGTAAGTACAGTCGGCAGCATAAATTCGCGTCCATCTCATTTACTTAATATTGCTAATTTGACCAGATAGTTGCACTCTGAACCAGTTTTTATTCCAACAACATACGTAATTTACCATATGAAAACTATATATATATGTCATCTCTACATTAAAATTGTATTACAACATCACTATAGCTAACATTATACGCAGGTGGAAATGAAGCGAACTTATGTTGCCGACTGTACATGACAAGGATAATATTTTTTTAGTGTATTATAAAAGTGATGATAACGAGTGATGCAGACAAGAACATGATCCAAATTATAAAGTAACCTGAAGAAAATAGTAGGAATGGAAAGACAGGTGGTGATCAGATATGAAAGAGAGATCAAGAGGAAAGTGCCAAGGGAGAGGAAAGCAAAGAGGAGGGTACAGGGAGGGGAGGGAAGAGGAGGGTACAGGGAGGGGAGGGAAGAGGAAGGTACAGGGAGGGGAGGGGAGGGAAGGGAAGGGCACCAACAGGCAGACTGAGGGAACAATAGTGGTGGAATATATGAATCGTGTAGAAGAAGCGAATGAGACCTTCAGTTTGCCAGCAGCTGCACGAGAGATCAGTCTCGTCGCCTCTCGCTCTCTGGCTGCCTTCCCGGGTCTGCCTGGCCACTACTTTGCTCTGCCCAACTCGACCCCCTTTCCCTTGATAATAGCCCTGTTGTTAAGTGCTTCCCTCTCAACGGGGCTCAGCTTTTGCAACCAAGGTAAGTACATAAGTGATCAATTAAAATTAAGTACAACTGTAGTTTTCGTAAGTGAACGAATATAACTTCCCTATAGTGTTATTTTAATTTCAGGGGATATATTACATACAGTGTTGGTAAATCTTGAGCAACAGATTCCTCACAACTATTCCAAGCAACAGGCCGTCACTATTTGGATTAATCTGATCCTGTCTCCTGGCATAGTTTGGAGGAATCCAGGTGCTCTAATAAACCAATTGTATGCAACCCCTTTAATTGATGGTGGGAGCCAGGGTGAACCATCAGCATTCTTTCGTGTCTTGGGTCGCTCTCCTTCAAATGCTTCTTTGTACAGGACGCAACTTTGTGCCTGCTGTCATATTTGTCAACTAATTATATTTTGTTTATACTTCAACTCATCACGTTTAATTAAAATATCGCCAGGGAGGAACTCTGTCCAATCATGTCCAAATGTAACCTCTTCTTGTCAAAACACATCACAGAGATTAATGAATATAAGTAGCTACCAGGACCACAGTAACAAGGTGTCTGTGTCGCCAAATGAAGGGACTGGATGGATGGGTATTCAGTGCCTTTGTATAGTGACAATGACCTCAATGAATGATTACTCCAGAACGATTAACTCTTGTTGTACAATTCTATCTGGAGATTATATTAATCTCTTTGACGATATACAGTTGGACACATGAATGGGTGGTACAGCCCAGGTGAAAGATACTTGTCCCATTTGAGTAACCAGTGTCTATTATCAGGTACTTGCTTTTTATTACCATCCTCAATACTGACTTCTGCCCCTGATGTCTCCTATTTGGCACTAAGGAACTTGATATTGGGAGAAATTGACCCTCTTTCACTTGGGCTGTACCACCCATTCATGTGTTCAACTGTACACTTAATTTATATTGTCGTCGTGGGAAAGTTTTCTCTGGGATGGCGTCTCCCTACATTTGGAAAGCCCCTCGTGACCAAGAAGTTAATGGGTAAAAAACTAGTGTGACTGGTGGGGTTAAAGAGGACAATGTGTGTATGTTTGGGGTGGGATGGGGGGAACGTGTGAGTGTGACTGGTGGAGTTAAGGGGGTGCGGGAATAGGGGGACAGGCTTGGCGGGGGGGGGGGGGGTTTAGGGGGGTGCAGGAGTAGGGGGACAGGCTTGGGGGGGAAGGGTTTAGGGGGGTGCAGGAGTAGGGGGACAGGCTTGGGGGGGTTAGGGGGGTGCAGGAGTAGGGGGAAAGGCTTGGAGGGGGGGGGGGTTAGGGGAGGTGCGGGAATAAGTTACAGGCTTTCTATCCCCCAAGCCTGTCCCCCTATTCCCGCACCCCCCAGTCCCCCCCAAGCCTGTCCCCTACTCCCGCACCCCCTTAAAGAAGACACGTGTATATGTTTGGGGTGGGATGGGGGGAACGTGTGAGTGTGACTGTAGAAGGTAAAGAAGACACGTGTGTATGTTTGGGGTGGGATGGGGGGACGTGTGAGTGTTGGCCTGGAAACACAAGTAATGAATGGGCAATGTTCCAAATCTTATTATTCCCTCCCGTGCATCCCATCCACACTCCTTGTTAACCTTATATCTTCCCTCCCAACCACCCTCATCCTTACTCATTGTTAATTCCATCTCTTCCCTCCCAACCACCCTCATCCTTACTCCTTGTTAATTTCATCTCTTCCCTTCCACTCCCATATTTTCTCATTGTTAATTTCATCTCTTCCCTTCCACTCCCATCTATTCTCATTGTTAATTTCACCTCTTTCTACCACCCCAATCATTTCTCATTGTTAATTTCATCTCTTCCCTTCCACACCCAAATATCCATCCTTGCTAACCCAATCTCTTTTCTTCCATGCAGCTCCATCCTCATTGTGAGTTTCATCTCTTACCTACCACCCCCATCTATCCTTGTTAATCTAATCTCTTCTCGTGCACCCCATTCATTATCCTTGCTAACTTTGATTAATCTTCCTGTCTCATTGGCTAAAGTTGCACGCTGCATGGATGATATTGATAGGGTATTGAGGAGGTTACACTTACTCTATCTACAGTCCCGAGCAGATGAAATTAATTAAGGGAAACACTGTCAATGCACGTAAACAAACGATTGTATAAAAGTTGTAGGTGGGGAGAGACAGGGAGGGAGGGAGGGAGGAAGGGAGGGTGAGAAGTAGGAGAAGGGGAGGGAGGGTGGGAGAAGTAAGGAGAGGGGGAGGGAGGGAGGGAGGGAGGGAGAAGTAATAAGGGAAGGGAAGTGGAGGAGGGGAGAATACAAAGTGAAGAATACAGAACAAGGTGGTGCAATTGAATACAAAACAGGGGAAACCAAGAGTCAGGCAACACGGAAAACAAGTCAAAGTAGGAAGAAAGATAAACACACAGAGAAAGAGAGAACTGAAGGAGACGAAGAAGGAAGGAAGGAAGGAAGGAAAGGAGGACTGAGACAGGAAAGGAAGGAAGGAAAGGAGGACTGAAAACGACAGGAAAGGAAGGAAGGAAAGGAGGACTGAATGAAACTAGGAAGGAAGGAAGGAAGGAAGGACTGAAGAGGGGGAGAAATGAAGGAGGGGAGGAAGGAAAGACTAAATGAGACGAGGAAGGAAGGACAAAAGGAAGGGGGGGAGAAATGAAGGAAGGACTGAAGGAGGGGAGGAAGGAAAGAAACAAGGAAGGAAGGAAGAACTAAAGGGAACAAGGAAGGAAGGATTAAAGGAACAAGGAGGGAGGGATTAAAGGACAGAAAAACACAAGAGATAAGCTTAGATGGGATGTGTGTGTAGGATGCCAAGAAGGAGGGACAGAATCAACAGGAGGAGGAGGAGAAAGGAGGGAAGGAGGATGGCAGAAGGATAAGAATGTGAGGTAGGAGGGAAGGAGGATGGTAGAAGGATAAGAAGGTGAGGAAGAAGGAAATGGAGGAGAAAGGAGGGAAGGAGGATGGAAGAAGGATAAGAAGGTGAGGGAGAACGAAATGGAGGAGGAGAAAGGAGGGAAGGAGGATGGTAAAAGGTAGAAAGGTGTAGAAGGAAGATTAGGAGGAGAGAAAGTGAAGGGGGAGAAAGGAGGGAAGGAGGATGGAAGAAAGGTAATAAGGTGTACGAAGGAGAAGGAAGTGAAGGAAGGAAGGAAGGAGAAGGAAGTGAAGGAAGGAAGGAAGTGAAGGAAGGACAAGAAAGTGAAGGAAGGAAGGAAGTGAAGGAAGGACAAGAAAGTGAAGGAAGGAAGGAAGTGAAGGAAGGACAAGAAAGTGAAGGAAGGAAGGAAGGAGAAGGAAGGACAAGAAAGTGAAGGAAGGAAGGAAGGAGGAAAGGAAGTAGATGAAAGGGAAGGTAAGATTAATAATTATGCTTAGGACAAGAAGATAAAAATAAGTAGGAAAGAGAATAGTAGACACGTAAATGGAATAATAAGAAGCATAAAGGGATAATGAGAGTACAGAAAAGAGGATAATAGATAAGTAGGAAGATAAAATATAGATGCGAAAAAAAGGGGGAAGAAGAGTGGAGGGAAGTAGGATGGTAGGTAGATGAATGGGGAAATAACACCAGAAATAATAATAATAATAATAATAATAATAACAATAATAATAACAATAACAATAACAATAACAATAACAATAACAATAACAATAACAATAACAATAACAATAACAATAACAATAACAATAACAATAATAATAATAATAATAATAATAATAATAATAATAATAATAATAATAACAATAATAACAATAATAACAATAATAACAATAATAACAATAATAACAATAACAATAATAACAATAATAACAATAATAATAATAATAATAATAATAATAATAATAATAATAATAATAATAATAATAATAATAATAATAATAATAATAATAATAATAATAATAATAATAATAATAATAATAATAATAGTAATAATAATAGTAATAATAATAGTAATAATAATAGAATAATAATAATGAGGAAGAGAGGAGAGAATGATGAGTGGGTGAATGGGAAGATAACAAAAGAAATAATAATAATAATAGAGGGGAAGAGAGAAGGAGAGGATGATGATGGGTGAGTGTGTGGGTGGGTAGGTAAGAAGAATTATCTCATTTCCAGTTCTTCAGGCAATGGTCTGGTCTAGTTTTTAAGGTATATTGTTGTTCATAATAGGAAATTTCTTCTCTATATCCACCCTCAGGACCCGGGCAACTCCCTTTCAAGTCTTCAGCTGAACCTTCTGTCCTCCCTCCCTGCCTCTGTTTTTTCTATGTCCTACGTGCTTGCTGTCCCTCCTCTCTATCTCCTCTTCTCCTTCGTACTACAGAGTCTTCCTACTTCCTCTTTGTAGGTTAGAACAATGATGGCAGGTGAAGAAGATGGTGATATGTGAGGTGATGATAGGAATGATGGTTTGAGGGAAGGGGAAGGAGAAGCAAAGAAAATACAGAAACTATACCCTTGTAGAAATGATAGGGAAGAAAAGGTTAAGGACAAAAGTGCATATATTTGAGACAAGGTGATAGTGAGACATATATATATATATATATATATATATATATATATATATATATATATATATATATATATATATATATATATATATATATATATATATATATATATATATAGAGAGAGAGAGAGAGAGAGAGAGAGAGAGAGATAAACTAAACACTGGGAAAAATTATATGAATAGTGAAAGGAAAGCTAATTTGAACGGAAGTCGCTATTAACTATTTCGTGTGTGTGTGTGTGTGTGTGTGCTCATGTAAGCTATATTTATCTACAGTACTACATGTTCGTGTGTACTGTACCTGTTTGTTTACATGAAGCTCAATACTACTTTTACTCACATTCACTTCAATTCTAAACCCTGGATGCCACCAACTATCTACCTGAGTGAGTGTGTGAAAAATTTTGGTGTAATTTGGTGATGGTTTGTCCTTTACACTGATGACTGACACAACAAGCAACACTCTGTACTTTCACCGTCTTGTCCTCTGAACCACCACTACTATTATTATTGTTGTTGTTGTTGTTGTTGTTGTTGTTGTTGTTGTTGTTGTTGCTAAGGTGGTCGGTGTCATAAATTATTGGACTTGCATTCCCTCTCTCCCTTCCTGTCTTCAACGAGTAGCCTGCCTTTCTCCTTTCCTCCTCTCTATTCCTGTCTGTTTTGTCCTTTTCCTCCTCTCCTTCATCTTTTATTTCTATCTGCATGCACTTCATATTTTTACTTTACCCCTCTTCCTTCTCTGACTCATTCTCCTCCCCTCTCTGTCTGTCTGTCTGTCTGTATCTCACTCTCTTTCTACCCCCTCCTCTCTCTCTCTCACTCTCTCTCTTTCCCTTCCCGCAGCCGTCCTCTCTTTCCCTCTCTTCCTCCCTTGACTCCCCCCACTCCCCCTCCCTCTCTCTGTCTCTCTCTCTCTCTCTCTCTCTCTCTGCCTACCCACCAGTAAGGACAAACCAACCTTCCCTGGGAAAGGTCAACAAGTTATCGGACACACTACAACGCCTAGGAAAGCTGTCCCCCTCTACACACACACCTGTTATGTACACACCTGGCCCCCCCTACCTACAAACCTGTTCTGTACACACCTGTTATGTACACACCTGGCCCCCCCTACCTACAAACCTGTTCTGTACACACCTGGCCCCCCTACCTACAAACCTGTTATATACACACCTGTTATGTACACACCTGCCCCCCCCCCCTACCTACATACCTGTTATATACACACATGTTATGTACACACCTGGCTCTTCTACACCTGATTTATACAGTGCAGTGTGTGTGTGTGTGTGTGTGTGTGTGTGTATGTGTGTGTGTATGTGTGTGTGTGTGTGTGTGTAGTTTGTGGAGCTATATGGGCCACAAACTAACCCCAACATACGTACAACTTGCACTGAGCTAGCCAGTTTGTGTTATGCGTTTCCTCAATGCTACTAAGCTTGTATGGGAAACTTTATGTAGACACACCCTCACAACACCCAAACATAGCATCACAACAACCACACACAATACACACCACCACATCTCCGGAATAACATCACAATATTACATCACTCACCCTCACACCACAACACAACTACCCATAAATCACAACACACACACACACACACACACAACACAACTACACACACACACACACATACATACACACACACACAACTCTTCTACCACCACCACCATCACCACCACTAACATTTCGACACCCACATCATTATTCATTTCTTATTTGTCCTTGTCCTTCCCTCGCATCCCAGACTAACTACCCAAGACTCCAAGCAGTAAACAAACCTGTCAGAAGTTTTATTCCCCATCTAGTCTCACCTACCAAACGGGCCAGAAATATTCCCCAGTCTGCCACACCTAAGGTCACTTCCTGGGACAATTCTTACATTATTATTGTTTTTTTTTACTTTCTGAGACACTCCTTACATTATTTTTTAAGTTCCTGAGACACTCCTTACATTATTTTTTTAAGTTCCTGAGACACTCCTTACAATATATATATATTTTTTTAACTTTCTGAGACACTCCTTCCATTATTTTTTTTTTAAACTTTCTGAGACACTCCTTACATTATTTTTTTTTTAACTTTCTGAGACACTCCTTACATTATTTTTTTAAGTTCCTGAGACACTCCTTACAATATATATATATATTTTTTTAACTTTCTGAGACACTCCTTACAATATTTTTTTAACTTCCTGAGACACTCCTTACATTATTATTATTTTTTTAACTTCCTGAGACACTCCTTACAATATTTTTTTTTTAACTTTCTCAGACACTCCTTACATTATTTTTTTAAGTTCCTGAGACACTCCTTACATTATTTTTTTTTAACTTTCTGAGACACTCCTTACATTATTTTTTTTTTAACTTCCTGGGACACTCCTTACACATTTTTTTTTTTTTTTTTTTTTTTTTTTCGAGAGAGAGAGAATTCTTCAACTGTGGTGTCATACTGAGATTGTTAGATGTTAATTTGATACTGTGTTCAGCTCTGGTGCAGTAACTTTGGAAAACATAGCTATAATGAGTTACTGTACCGCCAAAATACACACACACACACACACACACACAATAGTCATCACTTTTCTCTCTCTCTTTTACCTACTTTTCCTCTGTTTATTTATCTGTTAGTATCGAATTTTCTGTTTATAAATGTGAATGTCTTTTCTTTCCTATTTTTTCTTCATGCTCTCTCACACACACACACACACACACACACACACACACACACACACACACACACACACACACACACACACACACACACACACACACACACACACACAACCTAGATATGCCCCAACAGTTGCTTATAGTTCCTTGGTACCGGGTCTCCCTTCACTACAGAAAAATAATAATGATCAGACTCCACTCTACCTACCCACACACACACACAGAGGTCCTTCTTGCTTTTCTTTCTCCTCCACGTCTGCACCCACATTCCCTCTACTACCGAGCCACTGTATCTGCATGCTACCACCACTATCTCTTTATATATATTGAGGAAGGTGAGGATCAAGAGCAAGAAGCCCAAATAATTAATGTCCTCACCTGTGACATGAAACTAGACGAGTGTGAGAGGTTCCACATCAAAATAAACTCAGTCAAGTCTTGTTCACCCTAACATACTATCATAATCCTAGGGGTGACAGAACTTTAAACCTGGACTGTACACTGGCACACCAACCATCCCACTCTCCTCCCCTCTCTGGCACACCAACCATCCCACTCTCATCCCTTCTCTGGCACACCAACCATCCCACTCTCCTCTCCTCCCCTCTCCTCTCACCTTCCCTTGGCCACTCCCCTCCCCTCTCTGGCACACCAACCATCCCACTCTCCTCCCCTCTCTGGCACACCAACCATCCCACTCTCCTTCCCTCTCATGCACACCAACCATCCCACTCTCCTCCCCTCTCCTCTCACCTTCCCTTGGCCACTCCCCTCCCCTCTCTGGCACAACAACCATCCCATGCACTCTCCTCCCCTTTCCTCTCACCTTCCCTTGGCCACTCACCACCATTCCCTGCCTTATACACTTGGTTGGTTAGAACAGCATCACTCATCTCGTCTGTCAGGTCCAACACGACTCTGATCTTATTAGACTCTTTCACTGTACATATATTATCAATTTGTTTCACCTCTGCTCTAGATTATATATTTTTTGCACTCTCATATTAAACTCATGCATATTACACTCTCACTCGGCATCATCATCATCAAATTGTTTCACCACTGGTCTGGTTTATATGGTACAAGATTTTCAGGACTTTCTTCAAGGGTGTGGTGGAATAATAAATAGTTGTTGAGGAAAGATTTGATGGAGACAGACAGAGGGAAGAGGAGGAGAAAGTGGACAGCAAGAGAAAGGCAGGAAGGGTAGGACATGCAGGGTAGAGCAGGTAGAGGAGGGAAAGCAGGGTACAACAGAGACAGGGGAGAGAAAGCAGGGTACAACAGAGACAGGGGAGGGAAAGCAGGGTACAACAGAGACAGGGGAGGGAAAGTAGGGGAGGGAGAGAGTTAGGGGAGGGAAAGTAGGGGAGGGAGAGAGTTAGGGGAGGGAAAGTAAGGGAGGGAGAGAGTTAGGGGAGAGAAAGCAGGGTACAACAGAGACAGGGGAGAGAAAGCAGGGTAGAGCAGGTAGGGGAGGGAAAGCAGGGTACAACAGAGACAGGGGAGAGAAAGTAGGGGAGGGAAAGCAGGGTACATCAGAGGCAGGGGAGGGAAAACAGGGTACAACAGAGGCAGGGGAGGGAAAGCAGGGCACATCAGAGACAGGTGTGGGAAAACAGACAGGCAGGCACGCACGTAGACAGAAGAAAAGGAAAGGGAGGAGGAAGGCATGCAAAAAAAAAGGTACATCTCTCGCTTGCAGGCACGACGTGGGTGAGAGGAAGTGAAAGTGTTCAAGTCTTCTTACACTGCCAGTCTTCTCTCCTCGTATAATGTGCTTCCCTCCTCCTCTTATTCATTCCCTTCCTCTATAACTTGTTCCCTCCTTCACTTCTTTCCTCCTCTCCTCGTATAATCTTTCCCTCCTTCTCTTATTCTTTCCCTTCCTCATTCACTTGTTCCCTCCTATCTCTTCCCTCTTTCACTTCTTTCCTCCTATCTCTCTCCTCTCCTCGTATAATGTGCTTCCCTCATTCTCTTATTCTTTCCCTTCCTCTTTCACTTGTTCCCTCCTATCTCTTCCCTCCTTCACTTCTTTCCTCCTATCTCTCTCCTCTCCTCGTATAATGTGCTTCCCTCCTCCTCGTATTCTTTCCCTTCCTCCTTCACTCCTTTCCTTCTATCTCTCCCATCTCTCCTACCCTCTTTCTCTCTCTCTCTCTCCTTCAGCCTCTTCTATTCTCTCTCATAATTTCTTGTTTTCCCCACATCGACCCCCTGCCGCTTCACTATCACCATCAGTTACTTATTCACCGTCTCTTCATTCGGGGCTTTCCTTCCTTACACATACACACATGAACACACACACACACACACACACACACACACACACACACACACACACACACACACACACACACACACACACACACACACACACACACACACACACACACACACACACACACACACACACACACACACACACACACACACACACACACACACATAAACACACACACACACACACACACACACACAAGGGAAAGCAGCAAATACCGGTTGTCTCTGGCCACTGTTTAGAGGAATTTGTCACGTTTTCTTTTAAAGACTTTATTAACAATAGAACAGAAACCCTGGGAATATCAGAGTACACACACATACACACACACACACACGCATGAACACACACACATAAACACACACACACACACACACACACACACACACACACACACACACACACACACACACACACACATGGACACAAACACACACATGGACACATATGAACACACATATGAACACACACACACACACATGATCACACACACACATGATCACACACACACGAGCACTTACTCACACACACACACGAGCACTTACTCACACACACACATAAACACACATAAACACACACACACACACATAAACACACACACATAAACACACACACACACATGAACACACACACACACATGAACACACACACACACATGAACACACACACACACATGAACACACACACACACATGAACACACACACACATGAACACACACACACATGAACACACACACACACACATGAACACACATTGAACACTCACACAAACACACATGAAAAAACCACACACACATTCAAGTTGTTTTCGTTGTGACTGTAATGGCAGAAGATTAATTCATGGATGAGTCAAGAAAAAGTGATAGTTGTATTGATCAGGTCTAGTGGAAAGGAACTTGTTTGACCTGGAAACCCACCAAAAGGAATATTTTCTTTGGGGTTAACCTGGAAGTAACCTGTTGTTGTTGTCAAATTGAAGCACACGTAGCCCTCCAAACTCTATCATAAAACACGTCTCTATATATAGTCTTATGTGGAGGGATTCTGTTGCTTGGGATATCTTGGATGAATCAGCAGAGCCTCCGAATTTCCGACATTAGGTTACTTTCCTTAAGGACCCTGTGATCGTGTATGAAAATTGGAAGCTTCTAATTTCTCCTGACTATGCCACAAAACAAGCTCCTTCCATATAATTGGTGTTTCGTGGCAATATTTGAACGACTCATTTATTTCCGATTTTCTGACTACATCACAGGGTCCCTTAAACTGGCTTGCTACTTATTCCTCCCAATTATTTCTGGAAGCCTGCCAAAGGGGATTATTATTATTTTTTTTTTTTATGGGTCATTTTGAGGGCTACTGATTCCTCGGTCCTGGAAGCCTGCCCACCAGCCTGCCCACCATCCTACCCACCATCCTACCCACCATCCTACCTACCCACCATCCTACCTACCCACCATCCTACCAACCAAATGCATACCCACCATCCTACCCACCATCCTACCCACCATCCTACCAACCATCCTACCCACCATCCTACCTACCCACCATCCTACCAGCCATCCTACCAGCCATCCTACCCACCATCCTACCCAACCATCCTACCCACCAAATACAGAGCCATACTTTTTCCCAACAGACTCACTCACTCTTTTATCCAACTTAATTAATTAATGTCTCGTTTATTGTCCACTTTGTAAAATGAACTTGCATTATATTTCTTTGTTTGGACTTTTACAACAACATTCCTTTCTCTTCGTTGTGAGGGAAGGTGTGTGTGTGTGGATTGCATAAAAGATCGGTTT
>JAWQEG010002470.1:132500-152500 GCA_033782935.1 Petrolisthes cinctipes
ACTAACTAGGAATGTAGGAAGAATGGTAGAAGGTAGGTAAGAAAAGAGGGAGGGGGGAAGGGAGGGGGGGAAGGGAGGGGGGAAGGGAGGGGGGAAGGGAGGGGGGAAGGGAGGGGGGAAGGAAGGGGGGAAGGAAGGGGGGAAGGAAGGAAGGAAGGAAGGAAGGAAGGAGGAAAGGAAGGAAGGAAGGAAGGAAGGAGGGAGGGAGGGAGGGAGGTAAGGAAGGAGGGAGGTAAGGAAGGAAGGAGGGAGGAAAGGAAGGAAGAAAGGAAGGAAGGAGGAAAGGAAGGATGAAAAAATGGAGGAAAGGAAAAATGGAAAAAGGCAGGAATGTAAGAAAGGAGGAATGTAAGAAAGGAGGAAAGGAAGAAAGGAGGAAAGGAAGAAAGGAGGAAAGGAAGAAAGGAGGAAAGGAAGAAAGGAGGAATGGAAGAAAGGAGGAATGGAAGAAAGGAGGAATGGAAGAAAGGAGGAATGGAAGAAAGGAGGAATGGAAGAAAGGAGGAATGGAAGAAAGGAGGAATGGAAGAAGGCAGGAATGGAAAGGAAGAAGGCAGGAATGGAAGGAAAGGAAAGGGTGAGTTGTGGAAGGAAGGTGTAGTTGAAGTCACTTTGGCACCTGGGACGGCAAGAAAGGTCACAGGTTGAGTGCCCTTCCCTTCCCTTCCCTTCCCTTCCTTACCTATTGGTGGTTTTTGCTCCCCACATCCCCACTACCCACCCGTCCTTCTGTCAGACTTGTCAATGTGGCAGTGTTGACAGTGTGTAAATATTAGTGAGTGAGTGTGTCCTCCCTCTCGTGTCCCCTTAGTATGTTCAACCATCTACTCTCCTCACTTCTTTCCTCCTCCCTCGTTATCCCTTTCCATGTTCCCTCTCCTTTATTAACCCCAAACTTCCTCATTTCTCTCCCCTTCATTTTGTTAATCACCTCCCATCATATTCTCTGACCAACATCTACCCTTCTCTCTCTTTTGACCAACATCTATCCTTCCCACTCACTCTTCCCTTTCCTCTGACGAACCCAACCCTCATCCTTCCCTCAAACCAACCCCCCATCCTTCCCACTCCACTCCCTCTCCCTCTCCCTTCCCTGGCCTTGTCTGTTGGGAGAATGGGAAAGTTTAGAAGTTATGTTGACAATGTAAAAGCTACAGAGGAGAGAGAGGGAAGGGAAGGAACGAATTCATTGGCAATAAGTGAGGAACTGAATATTAGAAAATTAACCAAACTATTTCTACATAAGTGTTTGCACTGCCTATATTACTACGGTACTGAATACAATATTATATAGATTCTTTTGCAAATATCATGTGCTTGACTGTTTATGTATACGTGTGTTTGTGTGTGCAATGTGTAAGTTTATATGTAGGTATGTGCACTGGAAATATGTGTGAATATACGTGCGTGTTTCCATGCATGTGAGCGCATTTATTTGTCTCCAATTTTCTGACTTCATCACAGGGTCCCTTAAGATGACAACAAAAGAAGGGGAACTCCCCAACTAAATCACTATGACACTAAACATAAACTTTCAATGAACCAACCTTCACTTTAACTAACTTTCACTAACTGTCCTTCCTTCACCCTGGCTGCTGTGGTCACCTTATATACTTCACCTCACCTGTCCTGACCAACCCTAGCCTCTCACTCCATCATCATCTACCTCCCCATTCCCTCTACTCCAACATAATTACCATATCACCACACCAACTTCTTCACTCCACCACTACCACCATTTCCATTTCACATGTTACCCACTCTCTCTCCACTCTTCCCTCTACTCCAACATAATTACAATATCACCACACCATCTTCTTCACTCCACCACCACCATTTCCATTCCACATCTTACCCACTCTCTCCACTCTTCATCCATTCCTTCCAGCCTATATATACTACCTACCAACAGGACTACTTTCTACCTTCATGCCTTCCTACTTACACTTCTTCCCACGTACTGACAACTGGTAGGTAGTGTATGTATCCTTTCTTGTGTGTCTTGTGGTAATTATTTTTATTATGCTATTGTTTTTATTGAATCCCATCTCGTTTGGTCTCTATACCTTTCTTCTTTCTCTTTCTATCTTCCTCTCTCTCTCTCTCTCTTTTATAATGGCAGTTATCTGTAAATATAGCTAGTCAGAAATAAACAACAACAACACAACAAAGTCAGAAATAAACAACAACAAACAACCAAGCCAAAACACAACAACAACAACAAAATCAAAACAAAGCCAAAACACAACAACAACAAAACTAAAACAACAAATCCAAATCACAACAACAACAACGATGACAAATATAACGAACAACACCTTTAAACAAACAAACAAATAGAGTTCTTGAGAAACCAAAAAAGAGAGCTGAAACCGAGGTGAGGTGAGGTGAAGGAAGACGGTACATACCTGCTGAGCCACACTAAAAACTGGACTCATTCCCAGACCAATGCAGTTTCTAAAAAGTAAATTGCAACAGTAAAAAAAAAAGAAGCACACACGCATGCATACACACACACACACATTCGCACACACACGCACACACACATCTTGCGTCTTGATTGCCTCTGTATGATTACCCGGCCTCCTCACACACACACACACACACACACACACACAGACACACACACACACATATATATATTTGGCAAGATGGGCAGAAACAAGTCAAGCCAGCATTTTTCTCAGCCAGATATATTTTTCACCCTCGCCTTCACACCTTCCTCCACACCCACCTCTATTATTATTATTATTGTATACCTTGATAAATCCCAGCTAATTTCTCCACCCTGTATACCATTATGCTAACCTAACCTAAGCTAACTTTTTCACCCTGTACCAGTATGCTAACCTTAACATAACATAACCTAAGCTAACGTAACGCAACAGAACTCACCTCAACCTAACTTAACCTAACCTAACCCAACCAACCCAACCTAGCTTACCATACCCTACACTACTCTAACCCAACCCAGCCCAACCCAGCCCAACCCAACCCAGCCCAGCCCAACCCAACCCAACCCAACCCAGCCCAACCCAACCCTATACAACCACTTATCATTTCCTTGTCAATCATCCCATCGAAACAAACAGCCTGACTGCATATATAACACAATGATTCTCGGACCACCACCCACCCACCCACACTATCTATTTACCGGAAGAGAGACAAAGCGAGACTGACTGACACCTTTGTTTGTTTGTTTGTATGCACCTCGATAAACCGGTAATAATTCAGGTGGGTTTTAACTACTACTATTTATCATCACTACAACCAACACCAACACCAACACCCAACTGTCCTTCGTGTCTTCCTGTCGTCATTGTTCCTATCCTGTCTCCTTCTATCTATATTATACATACATGAATTAAATAGCTTCTAGTTATCTGCTTCTTTTTGTCTCATACGGTGGTGAGGGTTATAGTGTTGAGTATAAACAAATTCCCATGATGAATATTTACAGTGTTATGCTAGCTAATGAAGGACCCTGTGATCGTGTATGAAAATTGGAGGCTTCTGATTCCTCCTGACCATGCCATGAAACAAGCTCCTTCCATATATTTAATGTTTTGTGGCAATATTTGAAGGACTCATTTATCTCTAATTTTTTGACGACAACACAGGGTCCCTTAAGGGTTCTATTGGCACCCCCCACTGTTTACATGCAGCTGCTGAGGCTGTGTTGACCTTTCATCTGCTCGGAATTGTACCTGACAGAGTATCAATATCCTGTGTAATCAGTATATCTCGAGGGAATAAGATAAAACAAAATTGATGGTGATGATTACAAAATATATATATAGTCGGTAGTTTGATATAGAGGTGAACGAACACTTACCATTCTCACTTGAAGAGTAGCACCATCATTTGTTAGCTCTCCTGTATAGCTCTCCAGAGAGGGATGAGTAGTTGTCTCCCAGGGTGAACACTTGCCATTCATATCTGAAGACACCGCTACCTTCTCTCTTGTTGGCCTCCAGTTCACAGCACCTCTACCTCCTCCTCCTGCTTATATTCACTTGTATGGAACTGTGTGATTATTCTTGGCCCCCTCCACTTCACCGGTCTCTCCATAACAAATCACGGCACCACTGCAAGTAAAGATAATAATCAGTGTTTGTTAGTCATTGTGGTGTGGTGATTTTCGTGGCTTCATTGACTCAGTTTGGCATGCAAGGTCTTAGTCACTCTTGTGGGCAACTCCCTTGTCTCACAAACGCTTCCCTAGTGTTCCCTGTGTTGCAGTTATATCCTAGCACATAATTATTACACTCTCTCAGAAAAAAAAAAAAAATAACACGAAACCACATATTACATTCTTGAAGTAGTTATTACAGACAATCCAATATAAGACAGTCCAATATAAGAGAGTTTGTGTGATATTATATACAAAGGATACTGGCCCATGACCCAATCGTAAGGGGATAATATTATCAACTTTTGGTACATTGGAGTTCCTTGATTCCTCCAAAGTATGCCAGGAAAATACGACTAAATCAACAAAAATAATGTTGTCCTGTTGCTTGGAATAGTTAGGAGGACATAATTATCAGTTGCTCCAGATTTACCAACACTGTAATACCCCGTTAATTAATCGACCTGCTGATGTATTTAGAGAGATTAACATTATTTTATTTCAGATATATATTAATGAATCTTGTCCTCATTAATACAGTCAGTTCATCTCAAGGGTATCGAGTCGAGATGTTCAGGGGTGTTCATGTGTTTACCAGGTGGTGTGTGTGTGTGTGTGTGTGTGTGTGTCGTTGTTGTTAGTTCATATCTCCCTCACGCTCTCCCTATTCTCCCTCCCCCTCTCTATCCATCTCTCTCTCTATCCATCTCTCTCTCTATCCATCACAGACACAGACACACAGACACAGACACACAGACACAGACACACAGACACAGACACACAGACACACAGACACAGACACAGACACAGACACACAGACACAGACACAGACACAGACACAGACACACAGACACAGACACAGACACAGACACAGACACACAGACACAGACACACAGACACAGACACAGACACACAGACACAGACACACAGACACAGACACAGACACACAGACACAGACACACAGACACAGACACACAGACACAGACACACACACACAGACACACACACACACACAGACACAGACACACACACAGACACAGACACACACACAGACACAGACACACACACAGACACAGACACACAGACACACACACACAGACACACACACAGACACAGACACACAGACACACACACACAGACACACACACACAGACACACACACAGACACACACACACACAGACACACACACACACAGACACAGACACAGACACAGACACAGACACACACACAGACACAGACACACACACACACACAGACACAGACACAGACACACACACAGACACAGACACAGACACACACACAGACACAGACACAGACACAGACACACACACAGACACAGACACAGACACACACACAGACACAGACACACAGACACACACACAGACACACACACAGACACACACACAGACACACAGACACACACACAGACACACACACAGACACACACACAGACACACAGACACACACACAGACACACACACAGACACACACACAGACACACAGACACACACACAGACACACACACAGACACACACACACACACACACACAGACACACACACAGACACAGACACAGACACAGACACACACACAGACACACACACAGACACAGACACACACACACACACACACACACAGACACAGACACACACACACACACACACAGACACACAGACACACACACACACACACACAGACACACAGACACACACACACACACACACACACACAGACACACAGACACAGACACACACACACACACACACAGACACACAGACACAGACACACAGACACAGACACAGACACACACACACACACACACAGACACACAGACACAGACACACACACACACACACACACACACACACACACACACACACACACACACACACACATCTATTCCCGTAATCTACAAATCCCTGGCTTCGATATAATCAGTACAGGAGGCGAGTATAACTGTTCTATGCATGTGGTCTCTGCTTTTGGAGGTCGGGAATATTTATTTATTTATTTTTTTTTCACCGACTGTGTTTACAAGTTAGAAGAAAGTCCCCCGAGGTCCACCAGTTAATTAAGTTCTCATTGTTGGTGAATTGGAAGGTCTCTTGATTCCTCCAAACTATGCATATATTTAGTACCATATATTGAGGGTGTCTTGTTTTCTGGCATAGTTAGGAGGAATCAGTAGCATTCCAATTCACTTACAGAAGAATCTCCCCTTAATTAACTCACGGTATAATCAGGGTTTGTGGAGAATTCAAGTGGCTATTTATTTTGTCGTTATACACACACACGCACAGAATTATACATGCATACACACACTTACACTGGCACACACATATACTCGTACACTGGCTCAAAAAAGTATCGCGCAGGTGGGGTCCGATGGTTCTGTAAATGATCGCTACGGCTCATGATAAACAAGTTCGTTTTCAGTAGCCATCGTCTTAGGTGTCAGAATGTTTCACGAGGGAAATGCGCGATACTTTTTTGATCGAGTGTACGCGCACACACACTCACAGCCCACACACACACACACACACTTGCGGGCTCTTTAATCAATCAATCAATCCAATCAATCCAATCAATCAATATCTCTCTCCCTCTCCCCCTCCCCTCCCCCTCTCTCTCTCTCTCTCTCTCTCTCTCTCTCTCTCTCTCTCTCTCTCTTATAATATTATGGGAAATGAGACGTGATTATGTATGTGTTTGGGATTGCATGTCTTCTGGTGAATACGGTATATAAGTGTGTTTTTGTAATGTGCAAGAGTTATTTAGGAAGAGGAAGCAGCACACACAACAACTCATTGACTCATTACAGGAATAATAAGCGTTTTTTAAAAGTTCTTCCTGTTTAATTCAAGGGATAAGTAAGTATACCTTGGGGTTCATTGGAGTGCCTCGAGTCCTCCAAATTATGCCAAGAAAACAGGACCAGATAAACAAAACTAATGGTGGCCTGTGTTGCTTGGAATAGTTTGGAGGAATCAGTTGCTCCAGATTTACCAACGCTATTATTACCTCCTTCAGAATCGGGTTATCGGCTTCAAATGTCAGCTTCTTCATACTGGTAACATTATACAGTGAGACACGTGTATGTTTTAACTATAATATAGATTACTAACTCGCTAGCCAATAAGCCATCTGCCTTCTTATTTATGGACCCTGTGATCGTCTATGAATATAAATAAGGTCTTCAAATAGTGCCACGAAACATCAATCTATATGGAAGGAGCTTGTTTGTTTCGTGGCATGGTTAGGTGGAATCAGAAGCCTTCAATGTTCATACAAGATCACAGGGTCCTTAATTAAGGGGGTAGTAATGTGTTGGTTAATCTGGAGTAACTGATCCCTCCAAACTTTTCCAAGCAACAGATCACTATTACTTTTGTTTTTCTGGTCCTGTTTCTTGGCATACTTTGGAGGAAACTAGACGCTCTAATGTACCAATAGTATAATGTAATGTCCCCTTAAAATGGATTCTCAACCCGGCTCACTCATACCTCCATCAAGCATCACACCACCGTCACAGTTTTCACCGTCCTATGGCTATTCTAAGGCTTCCTCCGTCCCCCAACCACTTCTCCGAGGGCTACGGAACACTAAGGAATATAGCTGAAGCAAATCTAACCTTATGACAGGCGATGGCGAACGGATGACGAACGAAATCGGGGAACTCCATCACCAGGACGTCTTGGGGTAGCAGCCATGACACCTATGTTTACAAAATGTCCGTGTCAGAGAGAGAGAGAGAGAGAGAGAGAGAGAGAGAGAGGAGGAGAGTAAGGGATGTGTCTGTAAGGTTGTCAAAGTGTCGGTGTTTCGGGTTGTCGGTGTGAGGAATCGAGACGCAAAGTGGGACCTCACGAGAACAAGGAGGATAGAGGGAGATACTGATATTCATACAGATCTGATCAGACTCATTTTCTCCCATGTTAAGAAATAAATATATATATATAGGTAAATAATAAATAGGTACTGATATTCATAAAGATCTGATCAGACTCCATATCTCAGGTCAAAATGCAATAAATAAATAATCATATATATAAATAAATAAATGAACTACGGTAATGTACAGTCACTCATAAAAGTGAAGACCCCCACAGGCAAGACACTTTTTAACTCGTGTGATATCGGTTCTGGAAACATTGTATCTGACGTCAGAGGTGGTGGTGTGGGAGGTGTTTGGAGGAAGGCTGGTTTGATCGAAATATTATCCCAACTCATGCTTCGTCTCATCTACCGTTAGTTCCAAGTGAGTCGAGCAGATCAACTTCATCTCTTCAAGCGCCATCACTGACGTCACGTACACTGTTGCCAGAACCGATAAACACGTATAAGAAGGTGACTGGCCTGGGGGGGGGGGGGTCTTAATTTTTAAGAGTGACTGTACCTACATATAAGAAAATCTCTGGTGATGTATGTGTGATGTGTGTGTTTGTGTGATCGTGTGATGGTGTGTGACGTGTGATGTGTGTGGTTGTGTAAGATGACTTCTGACGGGTAGAGAGAATGGCAAACCGTCCAGGGAATAATGAACTTCTCCCTAAGGCTAACCAAGAAGCTAGACTATATTTTACTTCAGATGATGATAATAAAATAATGATGATGGATAAGATGGTGATGAAGAATAGTTTTCACATGAATATACAGTGTGTTGCTCTATATTTCCTGGCTATCACTCACTACGGTAAAGTTAGTTCTCTTAAGGGGGCCATCTCTCTCTCTCTCTCTCTCTCTCTCTCTCTCTCTCTCTCTCTCTCTCTCTCTCTCTCTCTCTCTCTCACACACACAAATGAATGAATTCTATGTGTGTGTATATGTGTTTGTGTGTGTGTTAAGGGCAGAAGGAAGTGAAATTAGGTCTTCCAATACCGTATGTAACCGGATTTGATCGAATGACTTTCTCCGTGCTAACTACTACACAGACAGTACCCAGCCAAGTAGTCAAACCTGCCTCAACCCAGTGTAAAAAGTGGCTGACGTGGTAGTAACAACAATAACAGCTAGATACCTGTAATGTTCATATCTAGACCAAGTGCAGAAAGAGACTAGAAGCGGGTTATGATTAATTAAGGGGACAGTACAGTGTTGGTAATTCTGGAGCAACTGAATCCTCAAAACTATTCTAAGCAACTGGCAGACCACCATTATTTTTTTTTTAGCTAATCTGATCCTTTTTTCTGATATATTTTTGGAGGAATCAAAGAGCTCCAATGTATGTACGTACCAAAAGTTAACTATCCCCTTAAGGTGGTAATTCTTTTTTGGTACATTGGAGTGCCTTGATTCCTCCAAAGTATAATTATACGCTAGGAAACAGGACCAGATGAACAAAAATAATGGTGATCCGTTGCTTGGAATAGTTTGGAGGATTCAGTTGCTTCAAATATAGGGGCCAGTTTCGGTATAGTTTTCATTAAGGGGGTGCGGGAATAGGGGGACAGGCTTGGGGGGGGAGGGGGTTGGGGGGTGCGGGAGTAGGATGACAGGCTTGGGGGAGGGGTTAGGGTGGTGCGGGAATAAATAGGGGACAGGCTTTCTACCCACCCCAACCCTGTCCCCCTATTCCCGCACCCCCCTCCCCCCAGTCCCCCCCCCCAAGCCTGTCCCTTACTCCTGCACCCCCTTAATTAACCATACATAATATTGACCACCACAAAAATTCATACACACGCTGTTGTTTGTTTTCGATTTTTTTTTTTTTTTTTTTTTTTTTTAAATTAATTGCTCCGTTTTCGAGGGTTTACTTACAACACAGAGAAAAATGTAAGACTACGTAACTACAATACAACAACATTATTATTATTATGTTTGTTGTTTTTCTATCACAGTGTCACTTGTTAGACCATTCATTGCAGTGCCATACTTTCAGAATAATGACCTCACTTTTCGTTTAGCCTGTGTAAGAAATCTCATGGTCAACCAACCGTACATACATGACTGTGTGAGCATAAACAAGTGAGTATAAACAAGTCTGTGTGAGCATAAACAAGTGAGCATAAACAAGTGAGCATAAACAAATGATCATAAACAAGTCTGTGTGAGCATAAACAAGTGAGCATAAACAAGTGAGCATAAACAAGTCTGTGTGAGCATAAACAAGTGAGCATAAACAAATGAGTATAAACAAGTGAGCATAAACAAGTGAGCATAAACAAGTCTGTGTGAGCATAAACAAGTGAGCATAAACAAGTGAGCATAAACAAGTCTGTGTGAGCATAAACAAGTGAGCATAAACAAGTAAACAAAAACAAGTAAACATAAACAAGTGAGCATAAACAAGTGAGCATAAACAAGTCTGTGTGAGCATAAACAAGTAAACATAAACAAGCGAGCATAAACAAATGAACATAAACAAGTGAGCATAAACAAGTGAGCATAAACAAATGAGCATAAACAAAGTGAGCATAAACAAGTGAGCATAAACAAGTGAGCATAAACAAGTGAACAAAAAAACAAGTCTGTATGAGCATAAACAAGTAAACATAAACAAGTGAGCATAAACAAGTAAACATAAACAAGTGAGCATAAACAAGTGAGCATAAACAAGTGAGCATAAACAAGGTTAGAGTTCCCACGTGAGCCATAATTGTTGTATGAAAAGTAAACAAAAAACTCCATGATGTTGATTTTTTTTTTCCTTTATATTTGCTGCTGCTGCTTTAATGGATGATGTTGTTTTTATAAATGATGTAATTTGTCTTTTTAATTAAGATTATGTTGGTTTTATAGATGATGTTTCGTATATGGATAATGTTGCCTTTCCTTTATAGATGATGTTGCTTTTATAGATGATGTTGGTTTTATAAATGATGTTGGTTACTTAGATAATGGTGTTTTTATAGATGATGTTGGTTATTTAGATAATGGTGTTTTTATAGATGATGTTGCATATATAGGTAATGTTGCATATACAGATGATGTTGTTTATATGGATAATGTTGTTTTTATAGATGATGTTGCTTATTATAGATGATGTTCTTTTTCCGTTACAGAAGAAATATTTGATGAGTGACGGAAGGTGCCTTAACTAACTAAGCCTGCCACCACCACCACCAAGGAAGTCACTCAGACCAACAACAAACAACCTCTGCACTTTGTAATCGTAAGTAGCTGTCACAACAAATAAAAAAAAAAAAACCATAATACAGTAAAAAGTTGCTTATGCATGATGCCCTCACTCGACCCCCTCACTCGACCCCCTCACTCTCGACCCCCTCTCTCTCGTCCCCCTCTCTCGACCCCCTCTCTCTCGACCCCCTCTCTCGACCCCCTCTCTCTCGACCCCCTCTCTCGACCCCCTCTCTCGACCCCCTCTCTCTCGTCCCCCTCTCTCGACCCCCTCTCTTGACCCCCTCTCTCGACCCCCTCTCTCGACCCCCTCACTCGACCCCCTCTCTCGACCACACTGAGGGGAGGAGAAGGGATTACAGACACTCCATTAATTAAGTGATGTAGTCAGAAAATTGAGGGTTAATGAGTTCTTCAAATATTGCCACGAAACACACACACACACACACACACACACGCACACCTATATGGATGAAGCTTGTTTTCGTGGCATAGTAAGGAGGAATTTGAAGCCTCCAATTTTCATACACGATCACAGGGTCCCCAACTGCTATACGGACGATCACTCTCTCTCTCTCTCTCTCTCTCTCTCTCTCTCTCTCTCTCTCTCTCTCTCTCTCTCTCTCTCTCTCTCTCTCTCTCTCTCTAACCTGATAATAATGACCTTGGTTCCCTGCAAACTGCTCTTTAGTAACTTTAAAAGAGAGAGACGTCTGACAGTAAATTTTCACCCGTTAAAATAATAAAATAAAATAGAGTATAATAATGATATACTTCCCCTTGTAGACATATAAATTGTAGGACACATTTCCAGGCATATCCAAACTCACATAGACATTATTATTCTGGTGTGATAATGAGAGGTGTGGGGGAGGATGAGAGGTGTGGGGGAGGTGGGGAGGAGAGGAGATGTGGTGGGGTGGGATGGGAGATGGGAGGAGTGTATGGGGGAGGTAGGTGGTGTGTGTGATGGGGGTGGAGATGGGAATGTGTGAGGATTAGGTGGGGATGGGGAAGGGTGTGGGGAAGGTGGGGAAGATGGGGTGTGGTGGGGGGTTGGGGGGGGGGGAGGTTACGAGACTCTGTGCTGGCTAAACAACTTTTTACGTGAAACTCAGTCCCAGGAAAAACAAAAATAAATTATAGCGGCACTCTGACCACAGACAGGGATATAGGTACAGTAACACACAGACAAACTTATTAGATAGAATGTGTGGACGACTTTACTGTAATAATTGGGTCAGAACGGATAACCTGGTGAAGCCTTGAAATGATTCAGAGTAGCCTACATGGACTGGTGAAGCCTTGGAGTTATTCAGAATGCATCGACTGGTAAAGCCTAAAATTAGTTCAGAATGCATGGACTGATGAAGCCTAAAATTGGTTCAGAATGCATCGACTGGTGAAGCCTTGAAATGGTTCAGAATGTATGGACTGATGAAGCCTAAATTGGTTCAGAATGCATCGACTGGTGAAGCCTTGAAATGGTTCAGAATGTATGGACTGGTGAAGCCTAAAATGAATTCAGAATGCATGGACTGGTGAAGCCTTGAAATGGTTCAGAATGCATCGACTGGTAAAGCCTAAAATTTGTTCAGAATGCATGGACTGATGAAGCCTAAAATTGGTTCAGAATGCATGGACTGGTGAAGCCTAAAATTGGTTCAGAATGTATGGACTAATGAAGCCTAAAATGAATTCAGAATGTATGGACTGGTAAAGCCTTGAACTAACTGGTGTTGATACTGGTTGTTGTTGTTGTTGTTGTTGTTGTGTGTCTAAAACTTCTATTGGTATGACTGAGTGGGTCGAGATCATTATATACCATTTAGTCTCAACAACAACAGACGAACCTTCTCCTTAGGATTTTTGTACGTAAATTTTTTCTGTTCCCTGGTAACTTGTCTGGAGCCAGGAATGTTTACCGTTCTTCCTGGTGGTGTTGTGTATAGTGAGGTATGTAGTGAGGAATGGTAGTGTTGTGTATAGTGAGGATTCATAGTGTTGTGTATAGTGAGGAATGATAGTGTAATGTATAGTGTATAGTGAGGAATGGTAGTGTAGTGTATAGTGAGGAATGTAGTGAGGAATGGTAGTAGATAGTGTACAGTGAGGAATGATAGTGAGGAATGATAGTGTAGTGTATAGTGAGGAATGATAGTGTAGTGAATAGTGAGGAATGTAGTGAGGAATGATAGTGTAGTGTATAGTGAGGAATGATAGTGTAGTGGACAGTGAGGAATGTTTACAGTGCTTCCTGGTCGAGTAGTGTACAGTAAAATGCAAAAACTGTCTCCAGGAGTTTGGTTAAAAAAATAAATGATTCAGTGAACAAGCATCCACCTCATGTCGGGATGAACGTCAGTAAACAAATGCACAATAGGATCTCCATAAATGCACAATAGGATCTCCATAAATGCACAATAGGATCTCCATAAATGCACAATAAGATCTCCATAAATGCACAATAAGATCTCCATAAATGCACAATAACATCTCCATAAATGCACAACAAGATCTCCATAAATGCACAATAACATCTCCATAAATGCACAACAACATCTCCATAAATGCACAATAAAATCTCCATAAATGCACAATAAAATCTCCATAAATGCACAATAAGATCTCCATTGGAATTACTTCGTTGGTGAATTAGACTGTTTAAATCTTCAACCAAAGCTGCATACTTATTAGTGTTCGTGACTGTACACTCGAGCTCGTATATTCGCCACCACGTCTCCAAATGTTTATGTCATCTGAGCTGGTAACACTGTGTGGGGAAGGTGTCATTGTAGGTGAAAGATTGTATCAAGTCCCTCTACTATGTTCCAACTACTCTGATTCCTCCCCCAATCAATGTTACCAGATCAAATGACATAAACATCTCGGTAAGTGGTCGCGAATTTACGACCACGAGTGTACAGTAAGCGAATTGGAGTAGTGCGTTTTTTTTTTTTTTTTTTTTTTTTTGAAAAGGCACATGATTCCTTCTAATTTAATATGACTTCACATACACATTTGGCGTACATACATTTCAATCAATTTATATAAGTTGAGAATAAGAATCTAGTTGTGCAAATTGGTGGTACATTTTGCCTGGGATTACATTAAGGGACCCTTTGATGTAGTCAGAAAATTGGAGATAGAGGAGTCCTTCAAATATTGCCACGAAACACCACTAATATGAACGGAGCTTGTTTCGTGGCATAGTCAGGAGGAATCAGAAGCCTCCAATTTTCATGCACGATCACAGGGTCCTTAAACATACGGGAAAAAATCAAGATATTAAATGAGAGAGCCGGTACATTTTCCCTAAGTTAGTTAAGGGGAAATTCTCGTTTGGGTAAATTGGAGGGTTACCGATTCCTCCAAAGTATGTCAGAAAACAGACGACCTCAATGGTACTAATAGGGGATCATGTGTTTCGTGACATAGTTAGGAGGAATCAGTAGCCTTCCAATTCGTCAACAAAATATATCTCCTCAGGTTCAAGAAATGGAGTATTGTGAGTATTTGATCATTGGACTGAACGGGAATATTATGGGCCGATTCCTAAGTGGCTTTAGTTTGTTATGATCCTCCCCAACCAACCACACTTGTCAGTCTTAATTATATCTAACAAACTTAGTATCCATATCCACAAAATCAGTCAGGTAGTTTCAATATTACGATAGTTTCATACTGGAGTCATCAAATTCATCAAATAATTCACTCATGAGTCATTAATACAGTTAAGTTTCTTTCGTTATGGTACTTGCAAACCAAAACAAACCACTGTGGAATCGGCACTACCTTATGTCTATTTTTAGTGTGTCCAAGGTAGGAGGTGACGTGAGGTGAGGTGAAGTGACGTGAGGAATGTAAAGCGAGGAACACTTATAACCTATTGGGTAAGAAGGTCAGCAGGTTACTTTGAACGTATAAGAAGGACGTTACGATGCTAATTTTACACATTCAGGGCAATTAATTATCTACTGTGGGAAATGTTGGGCTGGTTATCTTCTGCTCCTCCAGATTATGACCGTAAACAGAAATCCCCACATTAGGAGATTAAAATAATTGTGTGTTAAAAAGTATGATTTTGAGGACTAAGTATATTATAGGCTCCAATCTACCCACAACATTTCGACTGATACTCAAGTGTTTACGTGTATTGGCTGAGGCAGTGTTTCCCCTTCATCTGCTCGGAACTGTGCCCACATTACAATTTACACAAAGAGCCTGAAAAATATTGTGGCGATGTAAACAGTGGTGGTGTGAGGTCAGCTATTGTCTTCAGGGTGTTGGACTCTTGAAAACTTTTAGTGGTCAGTCAACGGCCTTCATTCAGTCATTCACTCATTCACACGGAAGGAGAGGGAAGGAGGGAGGGAGGGGAAGGGGACAGACAGAGAGAGAGACAGGAAGACAGAAAGATTGACGGAAAGAGATAGACAGAGAAACATAGAGGGTTAGACATAGACAGACTGACAAAAAGACAGACAGACAGACTGACTGAAATAGACAGACAGACAGACAGACATAGAAGATTAGGCAGAGACAGACTGATAAAAAGAGACAGACAGACTGACAGAAGGAGACAGACAGACGGACTAATAGAGGTCTGAATGAAAGGGGGAGGAAAAAGAAGGGTGGGAGTGTCAGGAAGAGGGAAACGAAGGGTGGGAGTGTCAGGGAGAGGGAGAAGAAGGGTGGGAGTGTCAGGGAGAGGGGATAGAAGGGTGGGAGTGTCTGAGAGAGGGGATAGAAGGGTGGGAGTGTCAGGGAGAGGGAGAAGAAGGGTGGGAGTGTCAGGGAGAGGGGATAGAAGGGTGGGAGTGTCAGGGAGAGGGAGAAGAAGGGTGGGAGTGTCAGGGAGAGGATGAAGAAGGGTGGGAGTGTCAGGGAGAGGGAATAGAAGGGTGGGAGTATCAGGAAGAGGGAGAAGAAGGGTGGGAGTGTCAGGGAGAGGGAATAGAAGGGTGGGAGTGACAGGAAGAGGGAGAAGAAGGGTGGGAGTGACAGGAAGAGGGAGAAGAAGGGTGGGAGTGTCAGGGAGAGGAGGAAGAAAGGTGGAAGTGTCAGGGAGAGGGGATAGAAGGGTGGGAGTGTCAGGGAGAGGGAGAAGAAGGGTGGGAGTGTCAGGGAGAGGGAGAAGAAGGGTTGGAGTGTCAGGAAGAGGGAGGAGAAGGGTGGGAGTGTCAGGAAGAGGGAGAAGAAGGGTGGGAGTGTCAGGGAGAGGATGAAGAAGGGTGGAAGTGTCAGGGAGAGGGGATAGAAGGGTGGGAGTGTCAGGAAGAGGAGGAAGAAGAGTGGGAGTGTCAGGGAGAGGGGATATAAGGGTGGGAGTGTCAGGAAGAGGGAGGAGAAGGGTTGGAGTGTCAGGAAGAGGGAGAAGAAAGGTTGGAGTGAGAGAGGGTAAGGCAACAGGTGTGGTACTGTACAAACACACACATGCTCTATATACGTCAACAGTTCATGAGGCAATACCCGGACTCGTGTTTTTCTTGTGTATCCTGTAACAGTGCATTCATTCATTAAGTGGGAAGTTTTGTGTTGGTAAATCAGGAGCAATTGAATCCTCCAAATTATTCCAATCAACAGAAAACTCCATTATTTTTGCTCTTCTGGTTCTGTTTCCTGCAGGCATACTTTGGAGGAATCAAGGCACTCCAATGTAACAGAAGTGAATTTTCCCCTTATTTAAGACGGGAACTAGAAGGCTGTTTATTCCTTCAGATTATTCCAGGAAATATAATTACCTCGATATCCTATTAGTGACATCATTCTGTTTTGTTATGTTGTTTGGAGAGATAGGAAAGAAAACATTGATTGTTTTTATAATGGAGGCTTACTGAGAAATAAATATGATTCCAGGCTATGTACAGTTCTGAGCATATGAAAGGATAACACTGCCTCAGTCTCTCTCTACACTTGAATAGAATCGAATCTATATGCTTGCTTCTTTCTGTGTTTTATGGTGGTGAAAGATACAGTATTAAACATAAATATAATTACAATGAGAGATAATCACCTTGTATTTTAATTATCTGTTGTTTCTATCTGTGTTATAATGATGGTGTGGGACATTGTGTTGAGCATATGTAAATCACCATAAGAGATAAACAAACACCTTCCTTCTTGTTTCAATTAAGGGACCCTGTGATGTAGTCAGAAAATTGGAGGGTAGCGAGTCCTTCACACATTGCCACGAAACACCCCCTATATTGAATAAGCTTGTTTCGTGGCGTAGTCAGGAGGAATCAGCAGCCACCAAGTTTCATACACAATCACAGGGTCCTTAAGGGGAGTTCCACTGGCACCTACTCTTTACGTTAAGCGGCTTAGGCAGTGTTGTTTCCCTTCATCTTCTTCTCGGAACTGTACAGAGCTCTACCAGTTATTCGAGACAACAGGAGTAATAAGTGTCAGTGTGTTGTGCTTCCATCCATCGACCTACTGACCCACTGCCTTGGTGAGTGTGTGTCAGGAAAGGGTGAAGAATCAGGTTACCAACAGAAGGAGTTTACAGTCACGATCGGAGAATTTTCACGACATCATCCTCGACCCGTTGTGTGTTTACCTTATCTAGCGCTTATATATAGATTATTCTGATTCACCAGCCGTATAAATTGAAAGTAAAAGGAAGGAAGACGACAAAAAGGGAAATATAGATAAGTTGTGACGAATAAATTGAAAGTATGTAAAGGGCATTTCTCATTGACTGAAATATGTACAGTACATCAGATAATAGGAAAGTTTGCACATTACCAACATCACAAACAACATTATCACCAACACAACTTAAACAACATCAGTAATACTAACTCCAACAACAACAACAACAACAACAACAACAACAACAACAACAACAACAACAACAACAACACACACACACACACACACACACACACACACACAGAGGTACTATAGTCAATCTGTCTATTTGCCTCTTATCCTTGGAATACTGACAGAAGGGGGAAGAGGAGGGGGATGGGAAGGGGGAAGTGGAGAAGAAGAGGTAATGGGAAGGGGGAAGGAAATGAAGGGAATCATCTGACTATAAACAACAAGAGCGTGGATGTGGATGGCCCCCTCCTCCTTACCCTCACTCCTACACACACCTGTCTGTCTGTCTGTCACTACTGCCAATAACTGTACCACCACCACCACCACCACCACCACCACCTCCTCCTCCACGGCCACCACCACCACCACCACCACCACCACCACCAATACTACCTCCTCCACGGCCACCACCACCACCACCACCACGACCTCCAAGCCACAACTCAGTCCTGCTCTGTTCGTTTCTGGTGCTGGTGTTGTCTGTGTGTGTGTCCGTGTGGGTCCTTCTTCTTCTGTTGCTGCTACTGCTACTACTACTTGTGTCTGTCTGACTGTCTGTCTGCTGCTGCTGTTAGTACTGATATTGGTGTTGGTGTTGGTGGTGATGAAGGGATGTGTTAAAAGTGTTTTATAAATACGTGATTCCACAACAGTGCTGAATTAATGACGTGATAAAATGATACGTTGATGATGTGAGTGACTGTGATTATACCACTGTGGTGTTCAGAGTAAAGTGAGGACTCGGGAAGGTGAGAACTAAATATAAAAACCCATTAATATTTCTCATCCTTGAAAAGAGAAAAGAATGAGAGAGGTGCAGAATCATGTCCAATATTGTTCGTTGTGCCAAGATACGTTGCATTTGGGAGATGATAATTATAAATCATTGCGTTTGAAGGAGTAGACGTCGTATATATAGTACTCATTAATTAACATATTACATTTGTTATTAGTTCTTCTGAAAACATGGATTCAGTCCTTACTCGAATAAAGATATTTCCCACCTAGAGAGTGCCACGCGTCATGGCAGCAAAAAGACATCAACGTTGGATGTTTTTAAAAAAGTTTTCTGGGGTGTTGTAAGGAATTTATGGTGACACCTGGTGATGTTATTAAATCAAGGTGAAATACTGCACTTCACTTATTGTATTTTCCAACAACATGAGGACAGTATATTGATTTCCTTCCATGTAGACAAATACATGCTTTATGAATCTTTAAATTGCATTCAGTTTTTCTCTGCTAATTAATCTATTATTATATTAACAATGTCCAATTTAACTAAGAATAGTTTATGCCGTGTTTTCCCTTGTTTTGATAATATCGTCATCAGTAAACAAAAGAAACATTGTCATGATAAGAAAAATAATGATAGTGTTGATAGTGATAGTGTTGATGGTGATAAGGGTGGCACTGAAGACCTAATAGTGTACAGCAGTGCATGTGTAGAAAAATGGTGCCTGAAGTTACAGTGTACATACAGTGTCATAACAGCTGGCCAAACATGAAATAGTGTTTGTGATGGTGACATATGAGGGTGGTGATGGTGACACGTTCAATATTCTGCCATTAAGTGAAGGTGATCATAAATATAGTGACAGTGATAAAAATGAATGAAGTGATAGTGACTGCTGTGACTTCATACCTAAGATAGTGACATACAAGACCTTCATATTTTATATATATATATATTTTTCCTTGCCAACAAAGAAGCTGTTTATTAAAGGGGGTAGTATTGTACAGTGTGGGTAAATCTGGAGTATGTGATTCCCTCAAACTATTCCAAGCAACACACGCCAATATATTTTTTAATCTGGTCCTGTTTCCTGATATACTTTGGAGTAATGAAGGCACTCCAATGTACATACAAACGGTAAACTATCCTCTTAATTTATCCATCTCGGGTTTATTTAACTTAATTTTGACGAGTCTTCAACACGTTCTACATTTCAGTATG
>JAWQEG010002470.1:157500-177500 GCA_033782935.1 Petrolisthes cinctipes
AATCTGGTCTTGTTTTCTGGCTGGTATAGTTTGGAGAAATGAAGTCGCTCCAATGTACCAAAAGTATATTATCCTTTCAATAACTTCTGGTCACATCTTTGCTTCAGTCACTTCAAATCAGGTTATCAGATACCTAGAGGAAGATTGCCATAAGAGTACTGTACAATTGCCAGCACTGATAACACGTACAGTCAGCATTATCATTCCTCTTGCCATGTATCAGTTATAAGTGCTGGTAACTGTACATGTAAGTAAAGGGAAAATAGATATCTGTCCAAGTTATCATTATGTGTATGGAAAAAAAAAACTCACTTGAATACTACTTTCCGAAGCCCTAATTTACTCTGATAATAATAATACCTCTTCGCTTTTGCTCCTGCGAATGAATGTTAATCAAATTGTCTTCGAGTCTGTCTGCTTTTTTATCTTCCTGCTCCCCAAAGTGATCATAAATTATATCATTGACTCGTTCTGCAGGTGCTGAATTTAAAGAAGTACAAGTCTGGTGGGTTACCTGGCTTACGTACCCTACACAACCACCACTCCCGGAAGGACGAGAGACTGACGGCCAGCTTACAGGTGGCTGGGCTCTAAACCTGTTGAATCTCCTGCCAGTCTAATCGGAAGCAAACCATACGAAACGAACACACTGAAGTTTAAGAGAGAGAGAGAGAGAGAGAGAGAGAGAGAGAGAGAGAGAGAGAGAGAGAGAGAGAGAGAGAGAGAGAGAGAGAGAGAGAGAGAGAGAGAGGGGCAGATCAAGAATACAGAGGGACATACCAACTCTATACAACACCAGAAAAACACACACACAAACACACACTGGCTCTGGGTGATTTAGTTTTAACAAGTAACCTCTACACAGCACACGGACAGATATACACATAGTTCTCCAGGGTCACGTGTGAAGGACAAGGGCAGGGGAGGATCTAACACGAGCAAGATGGGGAAGGTGGCGTTTACCCTCCTAGTGTTGGGAGGTCTGGCGAACCTCCTTGACTGTGAGGTCACTAAGTCTGAAGTAAGTTTATATCCTTTACCAGTGTAATGACCTTTTGGACTATTGTGCCATCTCTTTCAGCGGGAGAGTTAGGATTTTTAGTGATGATATTGACAATGTTGATGATAATAAGAGTTAAGGTAACGACATAAATGATAATAACATAATAAAGATAATGATATGATGATGATGATGATTATGTCGATGACGATGATGATGGTAATAATAGTGCTACGTCCTGTTAATTTTCACTGTCCTACTTCCAGACGTCTAAGCTCATCAAGAGACAATCACCAGTTCCCTTAATGAACCCTCCAATCCCTACCTCCATCGGCCACTACTTAGGTGAGTGTGTCTTTAGTATCTTATATTAAAGGTGTGTGCTGTTTTTGTTTTATCCTGGTAAAAATGCACAGATTCCCTCCGAAGTCATATGACCTTAGATACAAATTTCGCATACATTCCAGTATTTACAAAACACAGATATGTACCTAGTTGTGTAAATTTTCGATGTAACACTTCAAGCAGTACCCATAAATACAGCCATAAACACAACTTGACACAATTATCAAAACAACAACACAGACTCATATCCTTCTTACCTTGAAATCTCAGGTGGGGATCAGCAGTTGGACAAGTGTCAGAGAGACGAGATATTAGTGTTGGGAGGCTGCCATCGTGTGTTGACCCAAGGACCATGCAAACTGGAAGAACAGGTACTCCTCGACCCGGGCACCAAGGAGGGCTTCTGTGCTGCCAGACTCTGCTCCCCTGACCGCATCTTTGTCTTCAGTGACCAGCAGTGCCACGACCCTATGAACACCGCCCTCTGTCCACGTAAGGCATAATGGTGATGAGTGAGTGAGTGATTGAGTGAGTGATTTAGTGAGTGAGTGAAAGACAGTTATGTAATTAGAGAACTAGTTAGTAAATTAGTTGGTAAATTTGTTGACATAGTCTGGAGGAATCCGTAGCTTTTTTCGATTCACTAACAAAAGATTCACCCTTTATGATGCAAGAGTTAGACTTTGACGATACCGGTAACACTACTGTTGAATTACACTGCCTATCTCACCTGTTGTACCCCTTTAAACTCCTAGCGGGACGGCAGCTGTATCAGTCGGCTTACGGCACCCCGATCTGCCAGTGTCCCGATGGCACCTACGAGGGAGATGACGACCTGGATGATGATGTTTGTGACCCTCTCCTTGGCCGTACCCTCAGTTGTCCTCCCAACCAGGTCAGTCCCTTAACCACACACCTGACAAGGAGGAGTATTATTATGTTGTTATGTGCTCTGGTATGTTGTTGAGTTATATGCGAGTTATGTTTTGTGTGTTGTGTTGTGTTGTGTTGTGTTATTGTGCTATGATATGCTTTGTTATTTGTGTTATTGTTGTTATATGTTGTGCTGTGTTGTGCAGTGCTGTGTTATATTGTGCTGTGTCACGTTAGGTTGTGTTTTACTGTGCTGTGTCATGTTATGTAATGCTATATTAAGTCATAATCATCTTTGAAGATTACTATCTCCCTCACACTCTATCCTCCTATCTCTACATCCCCTCCTCTGACCAACCTACACACAGTCAGGTCAGTCAATACTGCCCTGGGTGATAAGGCTGACTTTATCTGTTTACAAGACAAATGACTACTGTAAGTGTATTAATTTCATCCCTCTTACAGGTGCTGTGGTTCCGTGACTTCCGTATGCCCCCAGAGTGTTTGCCTGATCCCTGTGGTGGCGAGAACCTCAACCGCGGCCCAAATGACCTGCCCTTCGTGCCCTCCTCTACTGACGGCAGATGTTACCAGTTGGGTCAGGTGGGCAATTGGTCCAAGCCTCCTCAATGCTTGCCCTGACTACTCTCAAACAAATTTTTGCACATGTGAATTTCATTAAAATTTCAATGTTAGTAGTTAAGCAAAGAGATGCTTCAACTTTACATAAAATTCGCTTACAAATGAATAGTGTTCAGCAGTCTTGTTGCTCTAGGAGTCTAGGTAGTACATGTAGAGTCAAGATAACAGGAGTATTAACACTGGAATGTTTTTAGCATAAAAAAATTTAAATGTTAAACATTTCTGCAATTTCAAATGAATCAGAAAATAAACATGTTATCGTAAATCTCCACCATTTGGTCCATCTCTAAACTAGTCTTGTGTGTTGCAGTCCAAAGGTGTATGTCCTGCTCAGACCTGGTACTCACTGGCCCTGGATGCACTGAAGGGAATGTGTACCACCCTGGAGGAAGCTGGCTACCAGATCTTTGACGAGGAGACTCTGGCTGCATTCAACAAGCTATATGGACCTCCTATTGCCCGGGAGTCTACCACGCCCCTCCCAACTCCGCCCTCCCAGACAACACCATCCCTATCTCCACAATCCCCACAGAGGCCAGTATCACAACAGTCACCTCAGTCACAAATTCCTTCGCAATCTCCTGTCTCTTCGCTCTCACCACAATCCCCTTCATTGCAGCCTCAGGGTCAAACCATCTCTGGGTCTACACAGGGTAGGCAAGATATCCCCTCTAGTCAAGGTTTTATTGGTCAACCTGGATCTGCCACACCTGACCAAAGATATCCTGGCCAACCAGGAACATTTACACCTGGTCAGAGCTTTGCTGGTCGTCCAGGAGGTTCCACAGGTGGTCAAGGCTTTGCTGGTCGGCCAGGAAGTTCCACAGGTGGTCAAGGCTTTGCTGGTCGGCCAGGAAGTTCCACAAGTGGTCAAGGCTTTGCTGGTCGGCCAGGAAGTTCCACAGGTGGTCAAGGCTTTGCTGGTCGGCCAGGAAGTTCCACAGCTGGTCAAGGCTTTGCTGGTCGTCCAGGAAGTTCCACAGTGGGACAAAGCTTTGCTGGACAACCGGGAACCTCCACAGCTGGCCAGAATTTTGGTGGTACATTCTCCCATGGTCAAGTTGGGGTCTCTTCATCTGGCCAGTCATTCTCTGGACAAACAGGAGCATCTCCAGGGAAACCTACTTTATCACCAACAAGACAGTCATTTTCTGGACAAACCACTATATCGTCTAATAATCAAGTAGGTGGTTTCACAACCACACAAAAGTTTTCAGGTCAGTCAGGAGTATCTTCATCTGGCCACACAGGAATGTTTGCAACTAGTTCAGGTTTCACAAGACAAAGAGGAGCTTCCACAGCTGGTCAAAGATTCTCTGGCCAACAAGGATTCTCCAGTGGAGGACAAGTTTTCTCAGGTCACCAGAGCATATCTACTACTGGCCAGATATCTGGTCACACGGACATGTCCAGCAATGGCCGAAGGTTCTCAAGTCAGGTGACAGTGGGGCAGCAAGTGGGTAGCCAAAACACCACCTTCAGAACACGCATGCCTCAGGCTTCTTCATTCTTAAGCCCTCCTTTACCTCAGAGGCCAACAATGCATGGCAGACCAAACATGGGTCAACCTTCAGGAGGCTTTGCCCATCAAGGCTTCAACCAAGGTGGGTACTTTTTCAGCGAGGAGAGGATGTCCTTTGAGAGGTTTGGTGCCCCACATATGCAGATGAGGCACCACAACATGGCAAGAGGCAGATCTTTCACCGCCAGTGCTCCCAGCCAGACTAATGTTGGCACCCCGTCACATCATACTGCCACCAAATCCAAACCAGAGGCGGACTTGGAGGTGAGGGAAGGACACTTGTTGACGGCAGTGACGGGGTTGTCAGACGTGGGTAAGGCCGGGACACAAGATCTCAGCTACCTCCATAAGCCCAGAGACCACCAGCTACACAGTTTCTACAATGGGTAAGATTACCTCTTCTGCTACGCATTAACAGCTTCCATGCCTCTAGGGTTGGTGGCAACAGACGCACGAATTTTTGGACTAGTGTGCACCACAAACATCACATCCATTTACTCTGAGACCGATGAAAACAATATCTCCTCGCCTGTGAGTTATTAAAGACAAAACAAAATATAATATATATGTACAAATGAAAACTGAAATGCACTACAAGAGACGAACAGACAAAAGGACATAAGAAAAGATAACGACTGGACCTATACTACGACTACGAATATTTCTACTTAGGTGTAGCTACAAATACACTAAAAAATAGCAAAATTAATCTTCTCTTGTGAAGATATAGCCTTGTTAATGGAAGGTACACACCAATAACCAACTCACTGCCCTGCATCCAGAAAATATATTGTTTATTTAATGTGTACAGCATGTGCTCTTCCTTATTTTGGGAGTGCTGATTTCAAAATGGGGGTAGATATATTTCCTTAGATTCCAAACAGTCATGTTGATGTACAGTCGCAGCACATAATCCTTGACCAGACTTCCCCTGAATCCTTGACCAGACTTCCCCTGACACCCTGATCAAAGACTATGTGCCTCGACTGTACTTACCTACATGTCTCTTTCCTCTCATTACGTGGAGTTTGCCTTATTTAAAATCCCCCTCCTTCCCTTTTCTTAGTGTCCGAGGAGTTTCATTCCAGACATTTACTTCCCGATTACCTTTGTGCCCTACATTTACTTTTTTGGTTCAATGCCTGGTTCTTTCTCTGGTCCGTGAATTTGAGAGAGTGTCCGTTTGAAAGATGAAGCTTCAGTTTTACTTTTTATTTCCTTGTAATGTTGGGGACCCTGTTTAAAAAGAGTCTGTATGTGCTCGCTCGTTTTGCCATCACTTCTAATGTTCTTATTCTCGATCCCGTCGTTCTTTATCTCAACTTCAATTATACGGAACGAACTACTATCATCAGTATTCTCTGTATCTTATGACTTCCCTTCTCTCAAGAGGTTTGTGTATCGATAATTATTTAGATATGGACTAGTGATTTGTTCTTCATTTTTCCAGGCAATGTCATAAGTGGGTAATATTTCAGTTGCTATTTCCATATTGATTGTTACATTAACCAACTAATTACGTACATTTTGGTACACATTTGAACTGAAAAAAATCAAAGACGAAATTTGCATCTTACTCACTTTCTGTGTACTCAAATCTGTGTGGTTTTGACTGAACATGGAACTATTTATCTGGGTGCTACCATCTACTGGAATATTTTTAATCAGTAGGACTCAGATTGTGCGAACGATGAGCGTGCCTTGTTGAAATCAGTTACCCAAAAGCAGCTCATACACAAGTGATATATTTAGCAAAACTGATGCAGGGCTGTACACTCGCAATCCAAAATATGTATCCAGGCTTGCTTCGAATAGCCTGATCGAGAATTTAGCGAGCTCAATCAAATATGAAACAGGATGAGCGTTGTAATTGGTTCACCAGTATATCAAATGATTCGAAACTTCAACAAGACCTGGATACAAATTTTGGATTGCGAGTGTACAGCCACAATCAAATAACCACCGACACTTTCCTTCCATCGTGCAAATAAATCAGTATCATATCAAAATATAATCATACAACACCTGACGTCTACTTAAACCCCTCAATTATTACTATGATGTGCTGCAAAATCATACACGTGTTGTTCTTTATTACCAAGATATTTACTACGATGAAAGGAAAGTGTCGGTGGATATTTGATTGTGGCTGTACATAATATTGAGTAGATTACAGATTTGGGTGTGGTAAACATACACTTATGAGTATAATAAGATTTCTACATGTATTAAGGGAGTAGTCTCTTAAGCTACAAACAGGAGGGCTACATATTCCATCAAACTAGGCTACAAAAAAAAAAAAAAAAAAAAAAAAAAAACATCAACTTTTATACTTAATAACTCTTGTTTCCTGATATTTTGTAGAGCAATCTGTAGCCTTCTAATTCATTCATACCAAGTTTTCCTCCTGATTTAAGGAGGTGATATAAATGTAGCACACTGGAGACTACAGATTCCTCAAAAAAAAAAAAAAAAAAAAAAAAAAAAAAACAGGCCACGTCAGCTAATTAACTGCACCTTGATTTTATGGAGTGGTTTGGATGAATAATTTGCACCCATTTTGGCCAAAGTATTATTATACCTCCTTAGCAACGAGAGAAGTAGAAAGGGTATAAAAAAAGAGTGCTGAAGCTGTACAAACTAACATTATGTGTGTGTGTGTGTGTGTGTGTGTTGTACAGAGTGAGGACTATCGTGAGTGGAGTGCTGAATGGAAGTGGTCACCATAGGGGTCGTCGCTCCCCTCTGCCCCACGCCACACCCGGCAATGTGTTTGAGACCCGCCTGGTAGGGTGTAGGGCTGGTGCTGTGAGGGACATCAATGCCAAGTGTCGCAGCACGTGAGAAACAAATTACTTTTATTATCTAGAATCTTATTAATTGTTACAGGACGTGAGAACCAAATTACTTTTATTATCTAGAATCTCGTTAAGTGTTCTATAACGTGAGAAACAAATTACTTTTATTATCTAGAATCTTATTAAGTGTTACAGCACGTGAGAAACAAATTACTTTTATTATCTAGAATCTTATTAAGTGTTACAGCACGTGAGAACCAAATTACTTTTATTATCTAGAAACTCATTAATTAAGTGTTCCATAAATTGAGAAACAAATTACTTTTATTATCTAGAATCTTATTAAGTGTTACAGCACGTGAGAACCAAATTACTTTTATTATCTAGAATCTCATTAAGTGTTATAATTAAAACTTTTCTCCTTAATGTACCCGTATAACTTTTCATCTCACCAATTCTCTCCCTCCTGTCCACAGCATCCTGCCTGCCCGTGCCCCAGTGAAGAGGTCAACAAGGGTAGTGCCCCCAGTGCCCCCCCGTCCAGGCTGCCCCACCGTAAGTTCTCCTGCTGGGGTGTTTGTTTATTATCAGTGACGATCTGTACACTAATTCATCTTCACTATACTCTCTCTTCTTTCACCTTCATCTTCACTATACTCTCTCTCCCTTCACCTTCACGACACGATAATTATATAACCCATCTTAAGGGGGTGCGGGAGTAGGGGACAGGCTTGGGGTTGGGGGTTGGGGGGTGCGGGAATAGGGGGACAGGCTTGGTGGGGGGGGTAGAATGCCTGTCCCCTATTCCCACACCCCCTAACCCCCCCCCCCTCCCAAGCCTGTCCCCCTACTTCCGCACCCCCCAAAACACCCCCGACCCCCCCCCCCCAGTCTGTCCCCCTATTCCCGCACCCCCTTAATGAACACTTTTCTTAATTAATATGTTGAGTCCCAAGTTATAACATATTAATTTTCATCTACCTATTTTGCTCATATTAATTTTTACATCAATATTTCCTCAACATCTTCATTCGACTTGTGTTGTTTAATTAAATCAATTTCTACATCAACATAGCATCAATATCTTTATTTTGGATCTTTAGTTGATATTAATTTCAACTTCTACATTACGTCTACATCTTCATTCATTCTACGTCTATTGTTCATGTTAATTTCTACGTCTATATTATTATCAGTCTTCATATTCATTTTACATCTATTGTTTCATCAGCATCTTCATTCTACGATTTTAAGCTGATATTAATTTCTACATTTACTACATCTCATCAACATTCATTCATCCTTTTACGTCTGCTGTTCATAATTATATTCTCCTCTTACATCCTTGTTTATCCTACAGGGTCAAGTGTATAATCTGAGGAGGATGTGCTCAGCCAGGGATGATGCCAATAACTCAGTCAACTCCTTCAACCTGGGCAAGTAGTGATGCTGAGAGGAGGAGGAGGAGGAAGAACAGTATGGTGTGTGGAGCTGTCATCAACAACATCAACATCATCATCTTTTCATTCGTGTATTCATTGTTTTCATTTTCTCATTATACCTCTTGTCAGTATGTTATTCGATTATAATATCACATGTATCGTTAGTTGGAGATTGATTGCACTGAGGTCACTGGTTCAAGTTCCTTTTCCACCTTCTTCCATCTCTCCATTTACTTACAATAACATTTCCTTAGTCTATAATTATGAGGATATCGATAGAAGACTTATATGTCAATTCAGGGGGTAGTACAGTGTTGGTGTGAATGTTTTATGATGTCAACAACCATGAAATAATAACACACACACGGAAACTAAGTGCGATTTTAACCAACAGTGTGAATGTTTTATGATGTCAACAACCATGAAAAAATAACACACGTAAACTAAGTACAAGAGGGAACATATAATAGCAATCAAGCTACTGTAAACACACCAAGTCCCCCTCCTGTGTGCTTCGTCTGTATCGGTAAGTCTTCCATTGTTGATTTATCTTCCTTTCTTACTGTCTGTATTTCCTCTGACTATCACCCTCATCCATCATCTCATATTATGTAGCACAGGTTTGGTATATATTATTTACTTGACTTTAGAATTAAGCATTATTATGTGTACGAATGGGAATCAGGAGACTTAAAATGCCTTATTTTTACAATTGTGTTTGTATATACCGTATAATTATATTGTATATGTTATCATTGACGTGATAAATAAAGCTAGAGTGAAACCAAGTCTTTGAACCCTATTCCAAAATCAAACACGAAGAAAAAAAAACTTACTTATATTCTTGTCTTACAAATCTGACACTGGATCCTGTAGACATAAGACCATGCATATTCACACAGACAGCAAACTAACTAACTACACTTCTACAACCACAACATGAATCTCTACCAACCAAGGAAGAGAGGGATTGGGAGGTGTTTGTTGGTAGAGATGCATAGAGTGTCTAGGATCAGTACAGAACTATCGACGACCCCCAGAGTAGGATACAATCAACTTCATCATTCCGAACCATTTCTCTATTCCAAATATCCCTGAACCAATGAAACTAAAGAAGAGTTTAGGTGAATTGGAAGACTGTTCATTCTTCTCTCCTCCAAAGTATGCCAAGAAATAAATCCATTATTAGTATCATTGAAGTCGTCTGTGTCCCCCTAATCCCGCACCTCCCCCCCCCCCCAAGCCTGTCCCCTACTCCCGCACCCCCTTAATGCATTGGTTCAGGATGACAGGGGCTTATGAACTGTGCCTGAATTTTGGGAATGGTAAAACAATACAAATACATCACCTAAACCCAACCTCAGGAGAGTGTAACAAGAAGAAGAAGATACTTAATTTATTTTATTATTACTACTGTATCATATTACCTTATTATACTTCACATTGTGTTATTAATATTGTAATGTCCATGAAGAGGAGACAGAGAATAGAATACAATAATTATAATTCTGGTAACTCAACAACAACAATTTCTCTCTCAACCAACCAAGCTTTTTGCTCTTCCACACGCACACACATACACACAAACACTTAATTAAGAACCCTGTGATCGTGTACAAGAATTGAATTGGAGGCTTCTGATTCCCCCTGACTATGCCACAAGACAAGCACGCTCCTTCAGTATGGGTGGTGTTTGTTTCGTGGCAACATTTGAGAGGTTCAGTAACACCCCAATTTTTTTCTGACTACATTACAGGGTTCCTTTTTAACTCTCCCTTTCACCGTCATTCCGAATTTTCACTCTGATATTCATTCCTTATCTCTCCCACTCATTCTCACTCTCACATTTCTTCTTGTTATTACTCACTCTCACTTTCTCATTACTTGCATATTTGGTTTTCTGTCTATTGGCTTAATTTCTTTTTGTTGTTGTTGTTGTTGTTGTTGTTATTATTATAGGCATAGTGCTGTTTCTTTTTTCCTCTTCAGTTTCATTATCTCACAAAGACTCCAACAGTTACTCTCTTTAATTTCCAATCATCATCATCATCTTCATCAACAACAATAAACCCAATTCAACTTTTACCAATTCTCTTTTTCCATATTTTATTTCCCTCTTAGCAACTCTTTTTTTTTATTTCCTTCCTATCCATTCTGTCTCTCCAGTGTTTGTTTTGTTGTGTGTTTTATATTCCGTACTACTAGATAGGTGTAAATGCCCTAGACACAACACACACACAAGACGTTTACACAACAACGCGTTCATTATATGGAGGTCACGGGAAATATAATGATTACCTTCAGTCTATAAAAAAAAAAAAAATAAAAAAAAAATAATAATAATAATAATAATAATCTACATTTTGGCAACATCCACTATAAACTGAGTTCAACATAAGTCTGATTCTTAAGTCTTGTTTGTTCGTTATCACCAGACGCCACAAAACAAACATGGTTCTCGTGGGATTTCTAAATGGCTTACTTAATACTTCACAGTTATGTCTGAATGATCGATCAAAACTACACACACACACACACACACACACACACACACACACACACACACACACACACAGGCCAAATGATTAAATACATTGACCTTTGGTGACATCGGGCATAACTATAGAACTTGACTGTACACATATACTTAATAATTATAACTCCTACTCTCGCTCCATTAATACTCTTTCTAGACCCCTATTACTGTCATTCCCTTTCTCTCAGCACTTCCCTCACTTCCATATAAGTTCCACACTAAGTTTATTATCAAAAGTCCCCCTCTGTCATTTCCTTGGGCATTATTCCCTCTCTCCCTGTCTCCACATAATATTATTTCAGAGTTTAATCATATCTTCAAGGCACTTTCCATTAATATCTTTTGATTTGATTAAGGGCCAATGATATATACACACACATCCAAGACAAGACACCACAAGATATTAAAATCAACAGACAGACTACTGGCGGCATCAACAACACCTTAGGAACACTACAGTACACAAACTACTACACTACAATACTTGGCACAAAACTACAGTAATAAAATGAACCCCCAACCAAACTAGTGTGTGTTTAGACTACCAGTTTAGTTGTGAGGTTAGCAGGGGTAGTGTTAAAACAAGGGAGGCACAGAGAGGTTTTTGGGTTTTCCTTTTCATTGTATCTGTTTCCCTCATTATTTATCGAAGTTTTTGATAGCCACATGTTTTTATACAGAGCTCGAGGGTATCCTAAATGAACACTGTACTGTATAATTATATAAGTTCCTGTTGTTTTGGTATTTATTATCACATCATTTCCAAACGCCAAAAGTGTGAAAAGGATTCGCTTGAGTAGTACAAGAGTATTTTTTAATCGAGTGTATAAATACCAGTTTTCATTGGGGTTCGGAGCGAAAAAGAGACACACCCTCACAATAATATGGACAACTTTTTTGTATGGTGCACTATTTATAAAAAGAGATTTAACTTTTATCGCTCCGACCCCTTCATTCCAATAGGTTTATATCACGTTAATCAATATTCAAATTTTATCTCAAATGTTGGTGCTGTACCTTCCCTTGTTTTAATGATACTACCTTAAAGGGGACACTTTTCTAATTGTACTGGAGAAATACTAATTCCTCCAAACTATACCATGAAACAGAAACCTCTACTCGTGTACTTAGGTAGCCTACATCTTGGAATAGTTTGGAGGATACAGCAGCCCTCCAATTTACCGTCTAGAGACCATCCCCACACGTCAGTTCTGTCTATAAACATACATACATTACACAAGGGGACTTCTGAGGTGGAGAGAAAGGCATGTGTGTGAGATGAAGGATGTGAATTCATATCAAGGTAGGTAAACGGAAATTCCAATAAGTTAAGCTGGGTAATTTTCACTCCCTCCTTCATCCCACCACTGTTGTCATTGTGTGTCTTTTTCTATGGACTGTTATTGTTTTTATTGCATTTTGAGAGCATCTTTAGTGCTCTTGTCAAACTCAAACACGTCACTCAGAAGTCTCCTTACCTATGAAGTCAAAGAAATCTCACCGTCGGGACCCGAACGTGACATCCTGAGAAGAGGAATGAATATCAGGCGAGATCAGATTCGAGTCCCCACAAAGATTACCATGGCTTCATCATCATCATACGCTACAGAGGCATAAGAATATACTGTATAATTATGTATTTGTACCTTTCCCCTATATCACCACTCTTCTTGTTTATCTTCAGTTTTCTAGCCTCTGTTTCGCCGTCTCCATATCCTTAATTAATCCAACGTCACACCTTCTCCATTTTTCTCCCTCCCTGTCGTCACATCAGTTTTCTAGCCAAGTCCAAGAGCGTTGATGTTTGAGGCTATCCCTGTCGCGCTGGCTGTACACTTACGGGCCACGTTTCGGAAGGTACCCTGCAAAATAGAACACAAAGATTACCAACAGCAAGAACACAAAGATTATCTGCTACTGTTATTATTATTATTATTATTATTATTATTATTATTGTTGTTGTTGTTGTTGTTGTTGTTGTTGTTGTTGTTGTTGTTGTTGTGGCAAGTATTGATGTCGTGGGTGTAGGTTAGAAAGAGAGAGAGAACAGAGTGAGGGAGGTGGAAGGTAAGACGAAGGTGTGAGGTAAGTAAAAATGAGTGAGGTAGGTGGAAAGTGTAAGAAAGAGTTGTATGGATGAGGTAAGTGGAAGCTAAGATGAAGGTGTGAGGTAAGTGAGAAAGAATGAGGAGGGAGGTGTGAAACTGGATGAGATAGTGGAGGTGTGAGGACTGTGTGAGGTAAATGTAACACAGAAATGAAATACGATGGACGTAAACATGATGCTGTCCTTTCTCAGACATACAATACAATAGCAAAATCAGCTAACATAATATTACTTCCCTACGATCGCGTTATACACCAAATTAAACAGTAGTAATAATTTTCAGTTGAGTTTTACAGTGAATATTAAACTACTTTCTTGATCTATAATATTATGACTATTTGTTCTTCATTAAGGGGGTGCGGGAGTAGGGGACAGGCTTGGGGGGGGGGTTGGGGGGGTGCGAGAATAAGGGGACAGGCTTGGGGTGGGTAGAAAGCCTGTCCCCTATTCCCGCACCGCCCTAACCCCACCCCCAAGCCTGTCCCCCTACTCCCGCACCCCCCAAAACCCCCCCAAATCCTGTCCCCTACTCCCACACCCCCTAAACCCCCCTCTAGCCTGTCCTCCTATTCCCTAACCCCCTAAATATTTCTTCTTACATTTGTTTTTTAATATATATATTTTTTTTTTACAAGAAGAGAGACTAACAGAGAGAGAGAGAGAGTCAATAATTACAGTACCGTGTCTGGTTTACTTACAGATGGGCAGGCTGGTCTAGGAGGGACGGGGGGCACAGAGCGACGTGGGCGGCTGCGGGCTGGTGGGTAGTGGCTGGGTAACACTCTGGAAGGGAAGGGGCACAATGGTGATATTAGGTTCACACACATACATACACACACACACACACACACACTCTGGAGAGGAAGGGGTACAATGGTGATATTAGGTTCACACACACACACACATACACACAGAAACTCACCCACACAGAAACACACATACACACACACACACACACACAGAAACTCACCCACACAGAAACTCACCCACACAGAAACTCACACACACAGAAACTCACCCACACAGAAAGTCACACACATAGAAACTCACCCACACAGAAACTCACACACACAGAAACTCACACACACAGAAACTCATCCACACAGAAACTCACACACATTGAAACTCACACAAACAGAAACTCACACACACAGAAAGTCACACACATAGAAACTCACACACATAGAAACTCACACACACAGAAACTCACACACACAGAAAGTCACACACATACAGAAACTCACACATACAGAAACTCACACACACTGAAACTCACACACATAGAAACTCACACACACAGAAACTCACCCACACAGAAACTCACACATACTGAAACTCACACACATAGAAACTCACACACACAGAAACTCACACATACAGAAACTCACACACACAGAAACTCACACATACAGAAACTCACACACATAGAAACTCACACATACAGAAACTCACACATACAGAAACTCACACACACAGAAACTCACACAACAGAAACCTGCACACACAGATATTTGCATACAGAAACACCCACAGAAACACACAGAAAAACAAACTCACACAAACTCAAAGTTATTCTCAAAATTTAGATCTCGACTGCACATAATTATCTCTGTACCTCAACTCTAAACACTCATACATGCCCACTTACTTATTCCCTTTGCCACTACTCACGTTTCTCTGCACTTAGCATTGCCGTCCCTCTTTGCTCCAGCACGGCAAGCAGACAGACTCGGCTCAAACACGTTCCCAGGAGAGGCGAAAGGTAGTGGTGAGCGGCGGTTGCGATAGTGAGGTGTCAGCATCCTGTGGGGTTGGTGGTGTGGAGGTGAGTAAATTGTAGGTAAGGATACTGTTATGCACAAAGCTCGCTCGAAGGGAAAATATTTAATGTGATGAGAGAATTTTTGACACAAGTTTGATGTTGCGATAGTGAGGTGTCAGCATCCTGTGGGGTTGGGTGGTGTGGAGGTGAACAAATTGATGGTAAGGATACTGTTATGCACAAAGCTCGCTCGAAGAGAAAATAATTAATGTGTTGAGAGAATTTTTTTTGACACAAGTTTGATGTTGCGTTGCTATCAGTTTCTGGAGGACGATGTGATTAGGGTCAGCAATTGATATATTTGGATGATATTAGTGTAGTGGCAGCAACTACTGTATATCTTCCACAAAACTGAAATATTAGATGAATGGATAAGATGCCATTACCCTCACCAAATTCTCAGTTACTTGAGTGTATGAATAAACTTGCAAGGGCACGATCCTAAGAAGTAAAATTTACAGAATAACATGCCCAAGTGCTTAGTCATTGGAGGAAACAATACTTGGTCAACTTGATGAATTACAAGTTAGAAGCCAATAATACTGCTTTATGTTATTTGGGACAACATACCCATTGAGGAAGCTGAGGAAGGTGACAGATCCATTGACTGAGATGAGTGAAGGTGAGAATGCGTTCACGTGTGTTGGTAAAAGTGTCACTCTGGGTTGGTCCTCCACCTCGTTGTCTTCATCGTTGTGGTCGTCGTCATGGGATCGATAGACGGGCACCACCGACCCACCCACAGGCAGAGGCTGGATGCTGGGGTGTGTGAACATTTCATCGTGGTCCCCGAACTGCACGACGGAGGACCCAATCTCCGGGCGGCGTAAGAGGGTCGTACTGGCGGGTGTCAAGGGCTTCCTCTTCGTCGTCGTGCCTGGTTTCTGTGTCTTCCTTCTTGAGTCCGGAGTGTTCCTGTCGATGCCGGTGGAGAGGAAGCTTAGGGCACCGTCCTCATCGAGAACCTCGAAGCCTGCGTTCTCGAGGGTCGAACAAACGCCTTTCAGAAGTTCGAAGGAAATAGAATACAATTGGTCTGACTTGCAGAAAGATGGTTGCTGGGAAAAGAAAAGAAAAAAGAAAGTGTTAGTGAAAAATTAAAATCCGTGAATATTATATCAGTCACTCAAATACCTAATTATAACACACAGTTTAATAATAAATGGACTACCAAGACCCATCAGCCAGAGTAGTTTTTAATTTTATAGCATCAGAATAAAACTAATTGAAGGAATAAATGACAGAGGTAATCCAAGAAAAATTCAGTTGAGGATAATGAGGAGGGAAGCCGAGGAGGGAAGGCAAGGAGGGAAGCCGAGGAGGGAAGCTAAGGAGTGTTGTCAGAATATGAGGGAGATGGGAAGCAACAGATATTGGTGGTGGAGAGAGTTCATTGAGACCCTTTGCATCCCCTGGGGCACCGGAGGAGTGGAATATCTGACTAATTGATTGAAGGAAGTGAATGAAGACACGCCTCACCGTTCCAATCTGGTAGCATCGTCCATCGTAGAGTGCAGGGACGTAGGGCAGTTCCTTCTCACTTCTCTTCTCGTTGAGGCCACCACAGGGGTCGGACACACACCTGGCAGGACGCTTGAAGTCGCTGAACCAGAACACCTGCACAAGGGAGGAGGGGAGGAGGAAAGTGATTGAGTCCAAGAGAAAGAAAAATTAAAATGAATTGCAACTTAAAACTAAAACTTGGATCTACAGGTGTGTGTGTGTGTTTTTTTTTTTTTTTCTTTAATATATTCAGCCGTCTTGGATTATAAATTCTATTTTAGCTAACAAGAGATGGTGTACATCACAATTAAATGGCTGCTCTTATGAATATATCTTTATGAAACTTAATTTTATGAATTATATTTCTAGTCCTCAGCACCTTTCCGATAAGTGATGTCCAGAAAAATGTATGTTAGAAAATCAGTACTAAAATGAAAACCGTGCCAATCAACACGTGGTTCATGAGGCTTGGTTGTCTTATCCAGATCACTAACAACAACAACAACAACAACAGCAACAACAACTTCAACAACAACAACAGTATGCAGACTAACCTGACCCTTGTTGCAGGGGTTACCACCTAGCACAGGCTCACATACGTCCTCATCAGGGTCGTCGTCTTCCTCGTAGGTTCCGTCTGGACATCCACACACAGGGGTCCCAAAACCTGACGTGAACAGCATCCTTCCAGCTGTATAGGGAGTAGGAGAGTGAAGGTTGAGGGATGAGAAATGTTGACTGTGGAGTGAGGGATGAGAGAGGACAGTGAAGAGTGAGGGATTGGGGATGAGAGAGGACAGTGAAGAGTGAGGGATTGGGGATGAAAGAGGACAGTGAAGAGTGAGGGATGGGGGATGAGAGAGGACAGTGAAGAGTGAGGGATGGGGGATTAGAGAGGACAGTGGAGAGTGAGGGATGGGGGATGAGAGAGGACAGTGGAGAGTGAGATGTAGAGATGACCATGATGTGATGAAAGGAGTGTGATGTAAAGATGTGGTGATGGGAAATGGTTGTGGAGTGATAGAAAGGTGTGTGATGAAAAGATGTGGCTGTGAAGTGTGATGAAAAGATGTGGTGTTCTGATTCTTACCCTTTCCTACACCTCTTTCTCTTATTATCCTCTGTGTCTCACCCTTCTCTACTCCCTTTTATCTTATTATCCTCTGTTTCTCACCCTTTTCTACTCCTTTTTCTCTTATTATCCTCTGTTTCTCACCCTTCCCTGTTCGCCTTTCTCTCACTACACACTGTTTCTCACCCTTCCCTGTTCTCCTTTCTCTCACTATCCTCTGTTTCTCACCCTTCCCTGTTCTCCTTTCTCTCACTACCCACTGTTTCTCACCATATCCTATTGTTACCCACTTCCTTCCCCCGTCACCAATCCCAGAACGAAGATAGATACTCACGGGGACAGACGCCAAGTTCTCGAGGGTCGTGACACATCTGGTCACTGAAGACAAACACACGTTCAGGTGGACACAGTCTCGGCCCACAGTAACCCTGGAGGGGACAACAAGTACCTATATAGTGTCTCTTAAATTGCTTTAGTAAACATTATATTACCATGGGTAAAAGTTTCTGCTTCACTAAGTCAAAGGCTGCTATTCAACTTGTGTTTATTTTCCAATAATCTCTGCAGAAAATCAATATTGAACACTAATGTAAAAACTGTATGAAGTGATGAGGGGAGAGATGTATTCATTGCTGACGATATGTACAGCAATAAAATCTGTGCATAATTGTAGATTGGGATAGTGGGGACAAGAGCTGGTAATCGGTGTGGCAGTGTTGAGAGGAGACACGTTCATACCTTCTTGGTGTAAGTATCGACGAAGACCACTTCTTCGTCCTCACAAGGTCCCTGGCTCAGCAGCTGATGACACTCCCCATCCTCATCTACGAACACCTCGTCTCGTTTACACACATCGGAAGGGGCGTCGTCTCCACCTGCACAGGGGAAAAAAACACATAGGGAGTTAATGGATGGATATAGATTATATAAAACTAAATAAGATAAATTGAATTAAGTACATTACATACAATGAAAAGACTGAAAAGGAAACAAGGAAGATACAAGAAAAAAACTTCATGACTATAGCAATTCATTGCAATAAAATCTATCTCTGCACTGGTTAACAAAAAGGATAACCAGTTTTTACTCTCTTCTCTCATTAATGCATTCACATCCTCGTTCCCACAGAGTCACCCAAAGTCCTCCTCTCAATTCTATCATTATTATTTCTCTTTACAGGCCAATTTTTTAATATACCGGTATATATATTCAGAGATATTTTTGGGTAAAAAAATCTCTCCTTCCCTGATATTGGATGTGTTAATCTTATCAGGAACTTCTTATCATCTTTCCTCCCTCTTTTACAAACATAATTTAATTTTACCAAAATGTTTTTGTTCCTTCTTGATTATAGTGGGTCGTGATAATAAATTTTTATCTAGTGTCTGCCATCAGATTTTAGGGATATGCTGTCCCTGCAGGAAACACTATATTCTTTTATAGTTACCTGGCCACAGTCTGTTTCCTCGCATCGTTTGGTGGAATTATTGTACATCCTATGTTAACTTTCATCGTCATTTTAAGCTGAAAAATTTCCTATTGGTGAATTAGATAGAATGCCTGGAGAGGAATTTGTTCAGCAGTGGCCTCTAATTAATGATAATGATGATGATGATAATAATGAAGCTACTAATGATGGTGGTGATGATGATGTCATTAATGATAATGATAAGATGATAATAATAACAATAACAATAACAATAATAATAATAATAATAATAATAATAATAATAATACAGTATAATAACAATAATAATAATAATAATAATAATAATAATAATAATAATAATAATAATAATAATAATAACACACACACACACACAAACCTCTCGTGGGAAGAACATAACAACCTTTATTTACCCCTTCCTCTTTACTCTATACCATTTTGCTTTATTTTTAAGGGACCCTGTGATGTAGTAAGAAAACTGGAGTTATAGGAGTCCTTCAAATATTGCCACGAAACACACACACACACCTATATGGAAGGAGCTGCTTGTTTCATGGCGTAGTCAGGAGGATATCAGAAGCCTCCAGTTTTTTTTATACACGATCACAGGGTCTTTATGGGAAGAATGCTTGTGTGATGAGGTGTGTGGCTGGCCTTGAGGTGGAGGTCGTGAGGTGAGGGGTGAGTCAGGAACAGTGAGGCCAAGTGAGACGTTTTTGTAAGGGTAGTTGCTGTGTAGTATGATTATGTGCGTATGATTATGTGTGTATGATTATGTGCGTAGGATTATGTGCGTATGATTATGTGCGTATGATTATGTGCGTATGATTATGTTTGGTGTGCGTATGGTTATGTGTGTATGATTATGTGTGTATGATTATGTGCGTATGA